>APFE030632604.1:0-13461 GCA_000404065.3 Pinus taeda | reverse complement strand
CCATCCTCTCCTTCCTATCACCTTCATGTGATGAGTTGTACACCCTCCATGTGAAACCACATCAACCCAAGGGTTTAATCTTGAAGGATTCTTATAGTCCCCCATTGAAACTATTGGGGAAGATCTTCTGGGTTAACATGGAAGGTCCCACCACCTTCTTCCATGCATTATTATTATTATGTAGCATGGGTACCCCAACTTTGATACCACATCACACTAAGGATTTCATTGAATGGACAAAAAAAACAATAGAGTCGACAGAGTGGGATGAAGATTCCCTCCATCAACTACAACCACTCTTTTCTATCAATTTTTTTCATCTGTAGATGGAGAGTCCCTAAAGGTTTAACCATGAGTCTCCTTTATAAAGCTTTAGGGTGTTGTCAACTTTGGGTGATGTTAGCCTAGTTTAAGGTCCCCTGCCCTATCATGGCCTTTACCCAATGGCACTTTCACTAGTGTCCAAGGCTTATCCTCCCTATGGGTCCTACCACCACCACCTCAATATGGTTTCGTCCAATTATAATAATTGTTCAATCAGTTGCATGCAAGGCTCCCCCTTTTCTAATATCTATATAATCATTCTTATAATTTAGCCCCGTGAGCCATGTCATTATGGTAATTAAAAACTTGGATGTTCCAAGATGTGCCTCCACTAAAAACCTCTGAGGTAATACTTCCGGGTTCCCTCTGGTGGTGGAGTATTCTCGTCACTTTTAATTATCCGTATGTCCTTTGGGACATAGGTTTTCAACCTTCATGTGCTTGTCAAAAAGCATGGTATTTATATGTGTCTGCATGATTCCTTTTCCCATAATTTCATAGCAACACTCGACCTGACCTTCAGTCTTATATCCAAGGCTTACATAGATGTGTAGCTACATATATTTAGGTATGCCCCACACTATTCGTTTTGAGTATTTTCACATCCTCATCCCATCACACCTCTACTATATAGTCATTGTATGAAGGTAGGGCTATCCTTTCTTAGATTTCAATTTTGTGAAATAAGGCTTGACGGTCAAATTGTTTTATATTAAGATTTTAGTTTATTTTCATAAGAGAATATTTTTCTTTTCATGCATAGGAATTTAGATACTCTGCCAGCTCAAATATAGCACATGAATATCACATTATTTTACAAAAGAGCATCAAGAAATTAGCCTCTCATTTCAACATAGGAAAGAGGACATTTCAAACTATTATGTAGAGTCATTAAACCCAAAATGTTGTTCATGAAAAACAAGAAATATTCAGGAATTTAACTCATGGATTCATGGAACAAATTTAAAACAAGAAGCATAGGTAATTAAAAAATTTTGACCAAAACATATATGCTCCAACATTACTTGGCAATGCAACATCACTTAAAGCCATACACTAAATTTCATAAGAACATATTTAGCTTCACTGTTTTAAGATAATAAATGGCATTACCATAGACCTACTGTAGCCAAAATTACTTACAACAGTCACCCCCAACCCAAATCCACAATCCAAGGGGAATTTTACTCTCAATAGTGTTAGTAGGAAGCCATCTTTAGTACACAGAGGATAGTAAATACACATGACAGCACTGGGTGGTTTATCAGCTGGGTGAATCACTATAGGAGTGGTTTATCATTCGATAGAAAACACCCTCGATGGTTTTTCAGTTGTTTCGATAATTGAAGTAGTGGTTTATCATCCTACATGAAGCACCCTTCTATAGTTTTTTATCATCCTTAGCAAGCACCCTAATTGGTTTCTTAGCTAGTACATTGGAAAGCACTCATTCTATTTCCTTTTCATTCTCTTTCTCTTCTGATCAAAATTTTCTCTTTCATGGAATCCCATTCCCTCGGCACATATCTCTTTCCATATCTCCTCATGGGTTCCACCAACAAATGTTCCAAACCCCACATTTGTGCCTTTTCCAATCATTTCCTCAAGGGTCTCTTAATGCTCCCCTTGGACCCTTCCTCTTCTTTTTCTCATTATTTGCACCGTAAAGTTAATTTTAAAGTGTGAGATAAGCCCACTTGACTTACCTTTCCTCTTTCTTCTTATATCATGGATCCGTGGTTCCACGCTTTAGGCCATTACATCATTACATTACAAAAATTAAGGGAAATGTACCTAGGGTGTCATGAACTCCACCACTGTAAAGTGAACACCATCCTTTGTGTTCTTGTTTTCATGAAAACAAACAAAAAATGGGATTTATGCATAGTTCTTATGTTTTCTTTATTTAGGAAAAAAATTGGCACTGCAACCTTATTTGTTTTGTCATATCACAAATGGATTCATGACGTCCAAAGTTCTTCCATTTCACCTTGACCCGTTGTAATATTCTGGAGCATGACTTGCTTCCAATGTAGGATGGGTAGTGGTTCTATTTCTCCCTCTTGCTACACCCATAGCACATACTATTTAAAAATATGATTAACATCATAAACATACTTCTTAAGCAAGGAAACACGAAAAAAATTGTGATATTTTAGTATGGGTGGAAGGGAAAATCTCTAAGTCACTAGCCCCACTCTCTCCAAGATATGAAATGGTCCACAATATTTGGGTGCCAACATGGGACATGAACCCATTTTTAATGAGGTCATATTTGGATTAACATGGATATAAACATGTTCTCCTTCTTGAAACTCTATGTGAACTCTCCGCTAGTTGGCATAACCTTTCTACCTATCCTGGGTTGCCTTTAACTTTTTACTGATCTTTATTTTCCCTCCCCAATTATTTTAGAAAATTTGGCCCAACAATTACTCTACTTACAAGGTCGTCCCAACTAACAGGGGTATTCAATTTTATGCGAAAGAGTGCCTCAAAGGGACTCATTCCCAATGAGCCTTGATAACCATTATTGTATGGAATTTCTACCAGTGGAAGGTAGTCCTCCCACTTCCTTGGTTGATACATTAATACATCCTCATCGTCTCTTCCAATTTTCTATTTACTCTCTTGCAATCATATCTTGCAATCAATTTTGGGAAATTATTTACAAACATTTTATAGTCCATCACCATACTCTGCATAAAATCCTGGATCAATCATACTTCTATAAATATATTTTATCACTAGGAACTACTGAAGATTTTCCATAGAATTCCCTACACATCTTTCATGCAGGAAACTTCTCTCACACACACACTACAAGTGCACACAAACATCAGATTTTCTTCTGATATGAACCAACAAATAACCTCATGATCTCCTTCTATTTGTAGCACTTTGTAATGGTTAAATCAATAATTAGAGTTTTGTAGTGGAGTTTTACTCATATGTTGGAAGCGCTCGAGTTCATTTATTCTTGACTCAATATAGCCACTAACTTCACTTACCAATGAATATTCTCTTTTAACAATCTTTTAGAAGTTAAATAACCTTTCTACAACATTTACATGACAAGTCTTGAACAAGACAAGCCAAGAAAACAAATAAGAAACTAAGGAATGTGGAAATTTTTTACATCATAGCGTCATTCGCACATGAAAATTTTCACAAACTCTATTGGATACCTTTAGTCACATGCACATGGTTGGTTCCATGCAACTAGGGTGGAGGATGGATAAAACTCAATAAAATACCCTCAAAAACTAATCGAGCCTCTTCCATAGCTTGATCAATCTCAGATAGGTCTCAGGAGGCCATTATCACCTTTGTAACTCTTCACCAAACCACTACCACATCACCAACACCCTCACATTTCCACGTCAATCTAGGTTGAATTAAATTCCATTCACTAACACTTTCACTATCAAATAGATCCAGAACTACCCCAACACTTGCATAACCTCCAAATCATAGATTATAAGCCCTGCAAGACCCTGCAACTAATCATATTAGCCAAAAACCATCCACACACACCAAGTACCATGAATTCATAGTCTCCAACACTATCAACTATCTATAGCAGCTCCACATGTTGTGAAGGCATCCACACATAAGCCAAATACCCGCACTAATATATGCAACCACCAAGCTAAGGTTTGCAACCAATGTACAAGAAAAATATTATCTCACTAGCATCTATAGCCAGTAAATCAATCCCAATACCTGTACCAACCAGACATGTGTTTAAATAAGACTCTCACATGCTACAAGGTTGACATAAATGCCAACTAACTATACACTAATTCTACTAGGTTGACATCAATTTCAACCAATAAATAATCCATAATACCAATAATCTCCTCCTTAGGCATTGATGGTAACCCGAGATGAACCATCCAAGTAGCCTTTGAAAAAATCCTCACTCACTCCCACTTTGACATCAATGGCAATGGGTTGAGCTCATCCAAGTAACCATAGTTGAATATACAATACACCCCCCTAGACACTAGCTGGGTTAGATCATAATGCAACACGAATCAACAACATTCCTCATGGTAGGATGACAACAAACAACAACAAAAATAACTCTCTCTCCTAAGGAAGTAGCATAAATATCTCAATGAACACCACTCTCAACGAGACACAACAATACTCAACTCAACAATAGCATGAGAATAAAAAACAAAATATCATGAGTGGTAACATTCTTTCAGTTACCAACATGTCATAATCATTAGTAAATCAAGTATAATATGAGAAAAAACACATGATAAGTAGAATCGACAACAACATACAATATGTAATCAAAAACTAAACACTAGACATGCTCCCACTGAGCATCATCATCATCCTGTAACCAATGCCTTCTAGTTGAAGACTACACCTCAAAGATCAAGGCATTGACTACGCAATATGACTCATATAAAATACATGATTGCAACAACACCCATCAACCCACGTGAATGGTTGGTTCATCCCTCATCAATAGATACTAGACACCAATATTCTCTCTCCAAAATGGTTGTATAATGAGATACAAAACTATAAAATGACTATATCTTAATATACACTAGCCCAAATATGGCCACAACAACTCATAACACATACTTGTCATGAATCATAAGATTCCTAGCACCAACTAGTGACACCATGAACTCAATGACCTGAACATTGATCACATGTCTTCATACATAAGCATGATACATGACTGCAACTGATGATGTACAATATGAACCATGTGGCTGTTACATGATGTTCAAAATTTTCAATACATGACTCAAACTCATGAATCTCTCCAAGACATACTCAATTACACTCCTTGACGAGCGGCATCATGAATGACCAGCAATATGTAGATCTCATCATGCATAAAATTATCCATGTGAAAAAATTAGATCCATCTATATGAAGGCACCATCTTCTAGCAATAAAAGATGTAATGGTAAAAATAAACAACCAACATGAAATATCTAATAATGAGAAAGAGTAGCATATAACCATGACATAAAATAAGCAAGATAATACTCCAATCTATAGCGGTAACATCTTATGTATAAACATAGATCATGAACTTGCAACAACAGAATATGACCATCATGTCACATCATCCACAGTACACCAACCAACACATCTATATTGTAGCAACAATAAACATGTCAAAAATATATGCACCATTTATAGCAGGAGGCAACCATCCACTCAAGATAGCATAAATCAAGTCAATAGATATCACATCATAAAATAAGACTCGAACTATTATTTTTACGAACCATAGATCCATGAAACAATAAATTTGATCAACAAATCCTATTACTAGTACCATCTTATCATGTCACTAGTAAACACCAAGCCACATATGCATAATGCCAATAATTGAGCAACAACAAATAATCTTCAACTTCGACCAGCACTAAATGTGTATCAACAATGAACCATAAAGCGATCTACTAAATTCATCATAGGCCAAGTAACAACCAATATCCTCAATGGTGGAAATGAACATAGGTGAGATATCATGCAACATTATGACTAATGAATCAATATCTGATAGAAAAAACCTCACATCATATTTAACAAAAACCAGTAGCAGTAGAAAACCCATAGGCATGCATATGGAGCAGAAACACTAGAAACATAATACAATCAAAATCATATTATCTCCAAATATACTATGGCTTCTATTCACTAGAAGTAATGCATGTCGAAATGTCTCACTATTAACATACACAAATTGTTCATATAAAGTTAATTTTGCATGAATTCTTAAAACAACCATCAATCTGAAAATAATCAGCTAAATGCTAGCTCATACAAGACTAATATGGAGAATCATATAAGTCATGCTAACTCAAGGTGGTTCTCCTCAACCTCTAATAGCTCCTTCAATGGAAAATCTTACATAAATGTATAATCATGAGAGACATATCAATCTCGTCCAAATAATCTCATTGACCATGATGCCATTAATACATGACTAGAAATTGAAAGCTTGTGATATGCCCCCCCTACACATTTCATCTTTAAACAATCTCCCACAACAACAACTTCAAGTGCTACAAAATCATGACAACCATATTCATTCAAACTCCACAATATGGAAACACTTTCAACGAATCTCTCAATGCAATCCAAAATGCAACCATATGCTCCCCTTGAGACAATGCAAGCCTCACATTTTTGTGGGAGTGATTTTCTTCTCCTTTCTTCTCAAAATTTTGTGAGGTCAACCCTTCACACGTATATTCTTATTTCGATTCTTGATTGATTTGATTTACATGGCTTTATTCCTTTGATTCAATCTCTTGAGAAACATGGGGATCTTTCAATCCTTAGATTTATGGCCCACATTAGCACAAAAATAACATCTAATGTTCCCAAGAAACATTGGAAACTGTTCTGGTTTGTTTTAATCTTTTTGTTGTAGTGGGGTACCAAATGACACCATCTGTGTAGTTGCTTGTTCCTTGCAAAGAAATAATATCAATTTGATTGTTGTCAATGGAAAAGCATGAAGAAAAAAAGAATTTCAAATGGTAAAAACAACGCATATCAAACATAAACTAAAACAAATAGATAAACACAAATAATTCATAACGAAGAAAACAAGTCAACACAATTATGGAAAATGGCTCCCTTTATTGACTATTGGTGGTAGAATATGAATACAAATAGTAGAATATTAAACACTTCAAGAGAATTACTTTTGCTATGGTGCTAAAAAATCCTTAGCAAGGAGGTTCCTTTCTTCACTCTCCTTGCAATATTCTCCTCTCTATCTAAGAAGTATCAAGGCTCATTGGATGGTGAAATCCTCTCTGCACTAGAGTGATGGAGTGCTAAGAATTAATTATACCAACATAATAGTTCTTTACTTCTTCTACTTCAATGATGAAATGAAGGTTTTCTCTAATAGAAATTTGGCCAGCATAACATTGTGTTCTATTTAGTCCTCCCATGGCCTATTTATATAGAATTTTTTGAATCCCTCTTCCATCTCTTGCTTCATGAATGAAAATGACTTATAAGTAGGACAAGAGAATTTCTTTGAGGGATGCATATATTCAAGGTGACCCAAATTTGGTTGTCCTTGATTGAAACCTATCAAACAATCATCTTCCAAGTGTGGGAAGTGGTCCTGAAATTGTTGAGTCAGCCATATCTTTGACTGCATAGCTTTCGAAGGAAATGTCGCATTGTCACGCAACTATCGAAGGGAAAGATGCATAGTCTCAATTTTATACATTAGACCTTAGGACAAATCAATTTTTTTTAACTTCATAATCTCTTCAGCTAGAAATTCTTCACTGTTGCATTTTGTTGGACAAATTTGGACATCTTTTCGATTGCATAAGTGTGTGTACGATTTTCTTGTGTTAATAATTTCCCTCTGATATATGAGGTTATGAAAAAATGTATAGCTGCAATTAATTTTTTTCTTACTGGATTTGGAATCTAACCAACTTCTCGATAGTGAGAATAACTTTCTAGAGATATGAGTAGGGGAAAACCTAAAATGAGGATGAAAGATAGCCATGAGCTAAAACAAAGTGCTTATACGAGGTAGTATGTCCAATTCTCACTATGAGGACTAGTGATTATTCGTTACAATTAGATAGGAAATATTCCCGACAAGTTAGTGTTGGATTGGCTGACATGCTAATAGTTGATGATGATAACCATTGATTCTTGTAGGGGCACTTCTTTGACAAATAAACCAAACTAGATTCATCCATGGATCAAAAAGGTGAAGCATTGCATAAGTGAGATGTTATGGTTGTATGGGTCTTCGACTTTGGGTAAATTCCATGCATCAAGAGGTAAGCAATATTGAGTGAGGAGAAAAGTGATGAGTTGGTCTTTGAATAAATGATAGAACTGCAACGGTCATGAAGTACGATACCACATTGACGTGAGAGCATATTGGTTTTCAATGTGAGGGGGACTAGTGAAATCAATGGCCAATGGTGATTACCTTTGTAACACCAAAGGATGTCCCTTAAGGGGGGGAACAATGCGAGATACCACCTTGATCTTGGAAGATGGGTGTTGAGATCGGTAGGAAACAAGCATAAACTACCCAGAATACTAATTAAGAGAATAATTATGTGTAGCGAAACAAATTTTAATAAGGTGTGTCAATAAGCCATGACAATGAAAGCTGGAGATATGAATCGATGTGGAAAACTCCTAAGGTCGAAGATAAAATGCGATTGGTGGTAGTAAAATGTTCTTCTGAGAGGAGCACCCCTAGTGCCAAAAGGACATCCAAGGTAGGTTTTAGTATGTTTTGACTGGTGAATGAATTTGTATTATGTGCGAACTCTGACCAATGGTGAATTCATGATGTCACATGAGAAATCTACATCATATATTCTGCAAGCTAAATTAACTTAAAGTAGAAACAATGTATCAACAAGAATTTTCAATAGCATAAGAAATGAACTAACATAACTTTCCAATAAATTAATATGAACACCTATCTACCTCCATTCAAACAAGGTCCCCTGCTAAAGAGTAGGCCCCTTCCTCCCTATCAAGGCGCTAGTGATTCACAACTCAAAAACAAGAAACCTACAGGTCAACCAAGAACTTCCAGAAATTTCATTAGATTTGGAAATAAAGTTACAAAATGCACATCCAAGAATGATGATGCCTCCCCCTTCCTAATATAACTCATTTATTTTCTTAATAACTCCCTACCTTTTCTATGACATACATTTTATAGAAAGAGATAGGGGATTGGAGCAAATTAACCGAATCTGGGTTCTCAGAGTTATGGGCAGATTTAAAAATATTGAGTCTATTTATTTTTAGGAGATATTAGTTGGAAAACAACTCAATGTATTGTTACAATAGATTTATTTGTTATCGAATAAATTGAGGATAGGATGCAACTATTTTAGTTGCTAACTGATTACTTTTCTTTGGACATAGTTTCTCAACAATTGCAACAATAGAGAAGCCTCTCAAATCATTATATGTATCTCTCAATCTGTGCACTTTCTAGAGAAACTACTCTCATGTAACCTAACTAGGGATGTTCTAAGAAAAAACCCATGCTTTGTTTGTATATTTTTCTTCATTTGCGCACAAATTGCGTCTAACGTTAGTCAACAAATTATGCCTGCATGTGAGTTCTTTGACCTATAGATCACAAGATGGAGCTTAATAAAGTTGACCTAGGTATGAATTGGATAACATAAATCCATGTCAAAATCGCTAGTGACAAAATCCACGTTCTCGAATTTACCTTGGAGCTTAATAAGAATGTTAAAATCAAAAGCTATTATTGTCACTACATGGGAACCACTACAACTAACACCAAGAAAACCATCATTGGCAAAGAAAATAATAATTGTTTCTAATTCATTAAAAATAAAGAAAAATAAAGACAAGTAACTACTTTAACATAGTAATCTTAATGTGGCATAGTCACAAGGAAACACCATAAGATGGGTTATAGGAAGGAAAACAAGTGTAGTAAAGCTATGAAAATGGGTGTTTTTGAACGGTAAAAAATGTGACAATTTCATGGCCCAACAATTTGAATGCTTGCCTCCTTAGATTGGCTAACATATGTCTCTTTTTTTTCAATTTAGCAGACCTTGGGTTGAGTTTTATGGCAATATTTTTGGATTCTAACAATTAAAGAACCCATTTTAATGGGGATCCTAGTATTTCACCTCATATTTGAAATATTGGTGATCGTTATATGGCTATTATGTACCTTCCCAGATTCATGATAGGTTTAAATGTGTGTTTTTTTAAAACATTTTCGGTACTGAAAACCCACATTTGTCCTCAAAGGAGTTCTC
Organism: Pinus taeda; assembly: GCA_000404065.3. Taxonomy (NCBI): domain Eukaryota; kingdom Viridiplantae; phylum Streptophyta; class Pinopsida; order Pinales; family Pinaceae; genus Pinus; species Pinus taeda. The sequence goes on along the minus strand of APFE030632604.1, from coordinate 3,319 downwards.
TTCCTCAACAAACTCAATCTCATGTTGACACTTTTCCTTCTTCACCCATTGTGTCTTCTTCACTTTCTTCTTCACCTCCTAGTGAAAGTATTGATTCCAGTAACCAGGTATCTAAGAAGAAAAATAATAGGAACAATACAAATAATAACAATAAGCAAGGGGGAAACCAACCAACCATTGTTGTGAGTTTTGGTAAGGTTTAGGAACCTTCCAACATACGTCACAAGCTTAAATTCCCTTGCAATCCTTGTAACTGCAACCACATTTTTAATGGTTGACTTGTTGTTCCCATTGTCTTAGAACTGTGGTCTAGTGATTATGAGGTTCCAAGAAAGAAGGGTAAAGTTAGTTTTCCTTGTAGGTTATGTGAAGTGAATCATTAAGCTAACATTTTCCCTTATATATATGGCTCCTTGCAATTATTAGAAAAATTTGTTCTTTCTCACTATTAACTTCCAACTGTTTACTATAATTTTTCTTCCAACCCACCATTGGCTAATGAAGTGACCGATTCAATTCCACCGTCGCTCAATCCTACTCTTCTCTTGAATAGTGAATGTTAGGTCCCTATAGTACTAGTGATTCCCCCATTACTATTGTCATTGTATCCCTTATTGTTATTATTTTTCCCCTATTATCCCCATATTGTTATTAGTGTGCCCCATAGAAACCCACTATTGTTATTGTTGTGCCCTTATGTTATTACTGTTAGGTCGGTTTGTGTTATATTATTTCCACAACTAGCCCATGTAGTCAACAAAGGGGTTAGAATTGGGGCAGAGTGCCCCCTTTATTGTGCCGATTGCATAGCGAGGGGAGTCACAGGAGATTTGTTTTTGGACCCTATATTAGGTTGGCCAGACCTACCTATGGTTTTTTGCATGCTTTTTCGCATATGGTTTTGGACACGATGGCTTTTAGTCCATGGTTTTATATGCGATGGTTTTTCGGTCCTTGTTATTGGATGCTTCAACATGTATAAATATGTATTGTAAAATTGAAAGAAATAATGTAAAAAACAAGCTAGTAGTCTCGATTTTGGGATCTAGGGGAAAATATCTGTGTATATGTGTTTTATATGTTATTCTCTTGTATTTTTTATTTGTTGTATTTTATAATTCGTATGCAGGTAATTTCTATATGGGGTTAAAACCTACATTTGGTATCAGAGTTGTTTTAACTTCAAGGGGACGCCTTTGTCACTAAGGGGTTTCATTCGGGCCTGTGGTAGACCCTGCTCAACGAGAGATCTGTGGGATTGATTCTAGTGGTGAAAGAAGATGCTGAGCAGTGGAGAGATCGAGATCGAGAAATTTAATGGTCAGATTTTTGAGTTATGGAAATTCAAGATGGAGGATCTGTTGGTGGACAAAGATCAATGAATCACGGTATGTCTAGGCACTTAACCAATAGGAGTGTCCGATGAAGAATGGAAGAAGTTGGATTGTAAGACTAAGAGCACAATATGATTGTGTGTCTCAGATTCAGTATTGTTGAATGTATCAGGGGAAGCTACGATGAAGGCTTTGTGGGACAAGTTAGGGACTTTGTACTAATCTAAGTCTCTGGTGAATAAACTCTTCCTATGGAAAAAATTGTAGAACCTAAAGATGAAAGATGGAGACCTAGTGACAGAATCTTTGAACGCATTTAATACTCTGGTAAGTCAGTTATTATCTGTTGATATTAAAATTTCAGATGACGATAAGTGCATTAGTTTGTTGTGCTCTGTGGCAGATTCGTGGGATAGACTAGTTATTGCAATAGCTAGAAAATGCAACTACCTTGCAGTTTGATGAAATAGTTTCATCCTCGCTGACAGAGGAAATGAGAAGAAAAAATATGGAGAGCTAGAATGGTGATGCCTTGTTTGTATGATGGTCCCCTAACATAAGAAATAATAATTCATCGAGTGCAAGGTCTAAATCTAGAGGGAGATCTAAATCTCCAAGAAAAACTGTAAAGGTGGTGTGTTGGAAATGTGGAAGGGAAGGCCACTACAAAAGGGACTATAAATCTAAAGCTCCTGATAAAGTAAAGGGATCTGATGATGCTCCTTCTACAGAGGTGAAAACCACCTCAGATGAAGGTGGGGATGTGTACTTGACTTCTTCAAGTATACATTTACATCATGAGGCATGGTTTATTAACTCAGGTGCATCCTTTCTCTTCACTCCCCATAGAGAGTGGTTCTACAAGTATGACAAATATGATGGTGGTGATGTCTTCTTGGGGGATGATAGGAAGGCTGGAATCGTTGGTCGCAGAAAAGTAAAGTTGAAGTTGCAAGTTGGAAAGGTTAGAACACCTCTAGGTGTTTTGCATATTCCTGTGTCAGCCATAAATCTAATTTCCGTAAGCAAGTTGGATGATACAAGTGTAAGAAACAGTGTTCAAGAAGGATACCTACAAGATGGTTCGTGGGGCACTGGTATTGATGTGGGGAGCTCAAATTATAACTTTGTAAAAGATGCATGGTAGCACTATTGCTGAGGGGTGCAATAGTTTTCTGGTTCCTGAAAGTGGAGTGGAAAATCTAGTAGTCGCTGGAGAGAAGACTATGTTGTGGCATCAGAGGATTGGACATATTGAAGAGAAGGGCCTTTGAATACTTCATGGTAAAAGTATGGTAGAAGGTATGAGTAATAGCTCTTTGGATTTTGATTTCTGTGAAAATTGTGTAAATGGGAAGCAGAATTGGGTGAGTTTCCCCTCTGGTGGTAAGAGGGTGAAACAAATATTAGAGCTTGTGCACAATGATGTGTTTGGACCTGTGAAGGTTCCATCACTGGGAAGCTATGTACTAAGTATCATTTATAGATGACTCTCAAGGAATACATGGATATATTTCCTTAAAAAGATAACTGTGGAGAGTTTTCTAGTAAGGAATTTGAGGCATTCCATAAGAAGTGTGGTATAGCACGGCAAAAGACTACTCCATATATACGTCAGAAAAAAGGGGTGGCAGAAAGAATGAACAAGATGTTGATGGAAAGGGCAAGAAGCATGCTTAGTGGTGCCAGGTTAGGATAGGAATTCTGGGTAGGGGCGGTGGAGACATCATGTTACCTAGTCAATAGATCACCTTCATCAACGTTGGAGTATAACACTCCACAAGAGTTATGGACTGGTAAGAAACCATCTCTTTCACATATGAGGGTATCTGGATGTCATGCATATGTACATGTCACGAAGGAGAAACGAACCAAGTTGGATAGTAAATCTGAAAAGCACATCTTTATTGGGTATAAGGATGGCTTAAAGGGTTATAAGCTTTGGAACCCAGTAACAAGGAAGGTTGTGTACAACCGAGATGTGG
>APFE030632602.1:0-16706 GCA_000404065.3 Pinus taeda | reverse complement strand
AAAAGTCTAAATCATCTGGATTCGGAATTGTAGAAGAAACCGAAACTTCTATTATTATAGAGTATGATGTAAAAGGAATTGAATTTAATCCACTTGAAACATCTACTATCTTAGACCTTGAAGTGACAGAAACTGAACTTGATCAAACTAAGAAAATAGAATCACACTCATGAGAAACTGATTTACAAATTACTAGACTCATTCAAACTGAATCAAATACTAGAGACTTTTCAGATACAAATCCCATTTCTGAACCAGATATTGATAAACATGAGTGTGATATTTCTGAACTTGAATCATATACACCTGCTACAGTGCATATTCCGGATCCTCCACATTCTCTGCATGTGAAACTCATTATTACTGATAGTCTCCCTCATGGTCTCATTAGCATCGAAGAAATTGTTTCAGACGAAGAGGAAGAACTAAGAGTTTCCACCAGTGAACCAATAAATATTTCAAAACTTTTGTTTAGATCTCTTCAGCATGACCCTTGGTATTTCACACCCTTTAACTTTTTAGGACAAGGGATTCCATGATACACGACTCCTTACTCTACCGTACCAAATATTGACTGGTCTATAATGGCTTCTAGAAGTACCTCATCAGACACATCTACGTTTTCTACTTCTCTGGAGTCAACATTATATGGTGGTTTTCTACCACCTAGATATCACTCTCTTGTTGGAGCTTATTCAAGAGCTTCTTCTTCAAATCAAACTTCAAACATGTCAACTGGTGTAATTAATCCTACTAATGAGGGTTTGACATCTGAACAATTTATTAATATGCTTTCCGATAATGTTGGTATTCCTCAAATACACCCAACAGGTGATTATTATCCACCCGGTGGGCAACCATCGTATCCTCCACCTGGAGGACAACCTTTAGTTAGATCCTACCCTACAGCTGGGGGGCAACCCCCTGCCAGAAATTATCTTAATTATGGTCAAATGTCTCAAAATGGTTTTCGTCAACCTGCTATGCCTCAACCCGCCATTGGAATGCCTTACCCTGGAATAAATAGAACCTGGAACCCTTTGTTAAATCAACAGTAAATTCTAGTTGCTTCTTGAGTGCCCATGTATCAACCTATTCAACCTATTGGACAACCTATACAACAATTACCTTTTCAAGTCCAACCAACTACCCAGGTTAATCCATTAACACCTACCGAGTAACAACTCCAACATCCTATCCCTAGTACTCTTCAAACATCGGTTCAGTATGTTGTACCAATAACTGTTCAGAATCCAGGTTCAGGTTCACCTCAAACTCCCATTCTAGGATTATCGCAAGTAACTATCCCATTTACATCACAAGTAACGGTGCAACCACTTATTCATTCTATCCCTTATGTATCTAGTATTCAATTTGTTCCTACAATTCAGTCCACACCCTAAATACCTATCGTATAGCCTAATTTGCCATATATGCAAGTGTCGTTTCAAGGGAAACCTTTACAAGGTCAAACCCAGAGTCAGTTTATTCAAGGTCCACCTTTTCAAACTCAATTTCTCCAAGGTAAACCTTTGCAAAATCAACCCTTTCAAGGATAGTTCATTTAAGGTCAAATGGGTCAGAGTTCTTTGTTTCTAAATCAACTGTACCTAGATCATACATTTCAAGCACCTATGAAACTGCAATACAGTATGGCTCATCCTAGATATCCCGAAGGTATGCAGATTCCAACTTCTCAAGCTATTCCAGGATATCTTGGGTATCCTCCTCCTGGTACAGGACTTGTCCCTCAAGGTTATCAGTATGCACATCAAGATCCTAAATGCAAGTTATCTTTCATTGCAACTCTAGATTTTCCTGACCTCTCTCGGTTAACCAATGATCCTCTTCTTTATTTACCCTTTTGGCCAGTTATTCCTACTAAGTTTCCCAATGACATCCCTAATTTTGAAGATAAGTCAGGCGAAGACTCATCAAACCATGTTATGACCTATCATCGTTGGTCCACGTCGAACTCATTAATTGACGATTCTATTAGATTACGACTTTCTCAACAAACCTGAACTATTTTGGCATCCAAATTGTATGTAGAATTCTTGTGAGCTTCCTTCAAGTACATTTAATGCCCTTGCTACAAACTTTTTGACCCATTTCCAGTTACCCATTCGATATGATAACGGAACTAAACTTTTAACCTCTTTAAAATAGTCAACGTCAACCCATATCTCAGATCACATTCATGAATGGAGACGAAGATGTCGTTTGGTTAAAGTTTACATTCCATACCAGATTTTGGCCAAATGGTTCATAAAATATCTTTTACTAGTAATAACTGAAGATGTTTCCAAAGGAGGTGTTGTAACTGAGGAGCAAATAATTTCTATTGCTCAATACCTTGATCTTGTTTATACTCAGTCCGGTACTTTGTATGAAAAGATCCCAAATTTACCTTGCCCTAGTTAAACGAATCCAGTGCTTATAGGATCACATGGCACTAATGGTATGATTGGCTTTGTGAGCCAAAAATCTAAGAATAAAAAGAAGAATTCTAAGAAAACTCAGATTTTGGCTCTATCTGATTCACCTTAAGAAGATCCTTCTCTCGAAATCACTTCGGAAATTAATGTCGTAGAATAATATATTGGCAAAAATAAGCAATACGGAAGCAAGTAAAAGGGAAAATGAAAAGCTAAACAAGACACTCATTCTAAGGAGAATTCAAACAAGAATGAACCATCCGATGAAAGAAGAAACCTCGTTATCCTTGCCTAATTTGTGATGAAGATCATTACAACAAGGAGTGCCCACATCATGCCGAAGTTTCTAAATTTATCAAAGGTTCACCCACTCCGGCTGTTTTGAAGGACCCCTTTCCACCTCAAGATGGAAAATGGTTTCTCATAACCAATCCTCGTCATCCACATTGGTAGATATCATGATGATGTCTTCCAAAGTTATGGTAGCAACGAGATCCAAAGATATGCATCAAAGAGTCAAATTGAAGATGGATATGACTCTAGTCCAGCTGGTCAAGCTTCCACATCTACTCCTCCTTCTTTTGAACCATTACATATTGAAAAACCAAACCTTTATATGATAATTTTTCTGCCTCCTAAGGGCATGCTTTGAAAGTCAACCTTTAACCCTCATGCTAGGGCTTCTTAGAACTATAACATTGTTGAAGATTTGGCTATGTCACCTTCGATAATGTGGGCTCTTGAAGGGTTGCAGACTTGTCTAGCACAAAGGAATTTATTAGTATCAACAATTGGAGCAATATATCCTCATGCCTCCAATTTGATTATTTTTTATCTCCATAATCATGTCCCACTTCTCCCACACCAACTTTCTTTTTAGATTACAGTTCATGTCAAAACTCGATGAGTTTTTCGAACAGTGATTGACGAAGGAGAGTCGACATGTATTATGTCCATTTCTTGTTGGAGAGCTTTAGGTTCTCCAACAATCAATCAATCTCCCACAACTTTGAAATCCTTTGATGGAAGAGGTTTTCATCCTTATGGTATTTTAAATGATTTACCAATCGAATTAGAGGGTAAAACAATTACAATAGAGGTTGAGGTTGTTGATGCTCAACTTGAATATAACCTTTTTCTTGGTCGAAGCTGGACTTATGCCATGGCAGTAGTAGTCTCGTCATATTTTAGGATGATCATGTTTCTTCACAAAGGAATAATTGTGAAGGTAGACCAATTGTCCTACTATACCCCAAATCCTAATTACACTTGTAGTGTGCCTTTTGTTGGAAAATCAACAACTCTGTATGAACAAGTTGGTGTTGGTGTTCCCAACGACTCATCTTTGATGGGAACTTTTGCATTCCCTCCACCCAATTTGCCTCATAACTATGCCCAGATTAACATGATTACATCAAGTACTTTCGAATCGAGAGATCCGTGGAAAGTACCTTCAGAGTTAGAATTAGTCTTATGTGGTAGTGAGATGCCTCATAGCCCTTTTGAGTTCGATTATGAGGCAATTCAGTCTTTTTCCAAATTATCAACATCTGAAAACAATCGAATGAATACGATTATTGATGAATATTCTCATTTGTCATGCTTGGAACCAGTATCTATGCCTGATCCTTTTAACACATAATTTTTAACTGATGAAGGGATTATGGAAGTCATGACCTTGGATGAAATGCCATGGGACGATACTCATCATCTTTCAACCTTCTTGCCATATTTTTACAAAATTGAGAATAATTTATCATCTATGTTTTCATCCGAGACTCTTAATTATCCTCAAAGTCCAATATCTACCCTTTCTTTGAATTTTGAACAGAATTTAGGGAACATATTGACAACTATACCCATAGACATCTCAATGAAACCAGGGATAACTGAAAATATTCATATAGGAGCTTCTTTTTCTTTAGAAGATATTCAGACTTATAAAGCCCTATTTTAGGAATTCCACATCTTTGCCTGGTCATAGGAAGAAATGCCAGGAATCGACCCTATCATAGATGTACATGAGATAAAAACTTATCCAGATGCTAAGCCTGTTAGACAACTATTACATCTTATACATCCACGAAAAGTTGTCGCTATCAAAATTGAGGCTGAAAAACAGTTGAAAGCAGGATTCATTTACCACGTTCCCTTTACTGATTGGGTTTCAAATATTGTACTTGTTAATAAGAAATAAGGAAATATTCGAGTATGTGTTGATTACAAAGATATTAATAAAGCTTGCCCAAAGACAATTATCCAACTCCGTATATTGACCAGATTGTTGATGACTATGCCGGGAATGAAATTTTTTCATTCATGGATGGATTTTCCGGCTACAATTAGATAAACATACTCCCTACCAATCAGTACAAAACTGCATTTATATGCCCATGGGGGAATTTTGATTATCACAAACTCCCATTTGGTCTGAAAATTGTTGCCACAACTTTTCAATGAGTAATGTCTTGTGCATTCCATGATATCAAGCATATTGTTCAACCTTATTTGGATGACCTTCTAGCTCATTCAATGAAAAGGAAAGATCACCCATTGCACTTAAAAGCTATTTTCATAAGGTGCGGGCATTACAATATTCGCCTGAATCTGAACAAATGTGTTTTTTGTGTACAATCAGGCCAGCTTCTAGGTTTCATCGTTTCAAAAGAGGGCATTCGTGTTGACCCCATTAAGGTAGAGGCAATTTTGAATTTGCCTGCTCCTTCTAGTCTTCAACATCTCCAGCTTTTGCAAGGGAATGTAAACTTTTTGCATAGATCCATCCATAATTATGCCGAACTAACCCAGGGTTTTCCTCGACTGTTGAAAAAGGGCATTCCATTTTTCTGGGATGAGCTTGCCGATAAATATTTTGATGCATTAAAACATGCATTGACCAATGCCCAGTTGCTGCATCCGCCTGATTATCATCGAGATTACTTTCTATACCTAGTTTTGTCTGATGCCATTGTTGGCATGGTGTTAGTCCAAGAGGATGTATCTAGCAGCGAACATGTGATTTATTGTTTGAGTAGAAATCTCACTAAAACTGAGGTTAAGTACGCACATGTGGAGAAGCTAGGCTTGACAATTGTCCAAGTTGTTTAACGATTCTGTCACTATATACTTCTCCGAAAAACAACTGTTATTTCGGATTGAAATATTATGATGTACATTCTTACTAAGCAATTGCTAGGGGGCAAATAGTCCAAATGGATAGTTATATTACAAAAGTTTGATTTATAATTTGAAAGATCTAAATCAAAGAAATCTTTGGTTTTCACCTAACTATTGTATGACTTTCCTCACACTGATAAAAAAATTGTAGCACAAGATTCATTTGTTGATGAATCTCTCTTTCTTATTAGTACATCAGATCCATGGTATGGAGATATCATTATATATCTCCAAAATAAAAAACTTAGGCTCGAGTTATCTAAAATTGATTGTCATCGAATCCAATACCAATCCCAACAATACAATAATGTTGGTGACACTCTTTACCGTCACGGTACCAACTCTATATTTCAGCGTTGTTTGACTCTCCAAGGGGCTGAAAAAGCATTAAATGACTGCCATTCTAGAGCACGTGGAAATCGTATGTCTGTGTATGCTACTGCCCAAAGATATTACGTGCCAGTTATTTTTCGCCTTCAATGTTTAAAGATTGCATTATTGCAGTTTGCAAATGCCATAATTGCCAAATGTACGATCAAAAAATGTGAGCACCTCTAGCTCCTCTTCGCCCTATCATAGCTATCGATCCTTTTGCAAAATGGGGCATCGTTTTCATCACCTATAACCCTCACTGGGACGGGGGCATGGGTATATTATCCTTGCAGTTCATTACTTTACGAAATGGGCTAAGGCGATTCCTACATATAAAGACAACAATGAAACTGCAACAATTTTCATTTTCAATCATGTGATTTCTCGGTTTGGTGTCCCACAAGCTATTGTTACGAACCATGGTAGTCATTTTCATAAATTTATGATGGTTGAATTATCAACACAGCTCGGCCTACTTCGTGATAGCTCTACTCCTTACTATCCACAAGCTAATGGTCAAGTCAAAGCCGTCAATAAAGTTCTAACAAATATGATTAAATAGATAGTTGGTATTCATAAAGGAAACTAGCATTCCATGCTCTTTTTAGCGTTGTGGGCTTATTGTACTGTTGCAAAAAACATTGACAGGTTTTAATCCATTCCAACTTGTTTATGGTTTGGAAGTAGTATTGCCCATTGAATGTGAAATCCCATCTCTGAAACTAGCTATCAAATTACTGCCTACTACCTCTGAAGACGAAGAACATTTTGTACATTTAGCACGTTTAGATGAAAATCGTTGTGATGTCGTTGCCCATGGGGCTTTGGATTGACGGTGAATGGGTGCACTGTTAAGGCACTTCTTGCTATAGGTCACTGGTTCAAATCCCCATGGGTGCTTACCTACAAAAAAAAAAGAAAATCGTTGTGATGTTGCACTGGTTAGCGAAGCTCACAAAAAAAGCGTCAAAGCTCAATTCGATCAAAATGTAAATCCTCATTCATATTCAGAAGGTGACCTAGTCTTGGTTTATGATCAAGCTCATGACAAGTTAGTCGCGGGGAAGTTCGAACCCATATGGCATGGTCCTTACATCATAAAACACTCATTAGCTAAAGGAACCTATGGTTTGGTTGATTACGATGGGATTCCTTTAGGAAATCCTAGAAATGGTCTCTACCTAAAGAAATATTGCATAAATTTTTAGTTCAGATTTGTACATTATTTTTTGTTTTTTAGGTGTGTGATAGTTAATGTTTTTTACATTTTCTACTACTTCTCTTGCTTATTTTGTTTTGCACTTAATTTGCAGATGTCGACATTCCCTCAAACTTACATTGGCTTTGTTGATGGTGTTAGTCGTAGTACCCAGAATTTATCTTCCGTAGCTTGGGTTATCTATTCACCTAGTGATGAGATAGTCTCTATTCATGGAATACGGTCAAGCAACAAATAACATAGCAAAATATAGCATAGTCATTGAGCTATTATCTTATGCCATCACATTTGGTATTCGACGTTTCAACGTTAGGTTAGATTCATAGCTCGTAGTATTACATTTAAACAATGTTGTGCAGTAAGAAGTACGACAATGTTAAGAATGTTTTGACGGGTCCATCTTTTGGAAAGGTAATTTGATTATATCGAATATCAACACATTCCAAGATATTTAAACACATTGATAGATGCATTGGCTAATCATGTATTAAATAGACATTTGCGACATTTGTAAATTAAAACAATATTCATTCATATATTGATCACGATAAATTGTAGGCAAAAGTGGTATTTTTTCATTAAAATAGAGTTTGCATAGAAGTGTGTCTATAAAATATGCCATGTGAGTACATAAGGCCTCTTGGCTTTTATTTTCTGAACATGTTGCCACCAAAAATAAAAATGTGGTCCTAGAAACTAGAACAGCTAAGCATGATGATGCTCATGATAGAAAACAATAGCATGAGAAACTCGACATAGTAATCATCTAAGTGGCCTTGGAACCCCAACTTCATGTCTCTGATATCAGAGAGGAATGTCTTATGTACCAGTCTCTTAGATATCCAAAATCAACTTCCCTAGGTTGTGTTCCATCTCTGTCAAAATCCCTATTGCCTTTGGATTAGCTATCGCAATTGCTATAGGCTATTTGCCTCGTCTGTCAAATCGCCTCAACCCTTCTGGTCGGTTTAGGCCCACATCTGCACATGAATTTCAAATAATTAGCCTTTGAAGACAAAAAAAACATAAAATTTAAAATTAAAACATGTCAAAATGAGAAATTCTCCCGTAGGTCACACCACTGAGCTCCAACTAGAAGTGGGATATCAGGATCACCTCTGTAATCCATCCTGACATATGGGAAGTCCTCGATTGAAATGATCCGCTGGCCTAACTAGTCAAAAAACTCAAGAGTATACCTCACTATTGGTTCATCACCTCCATGACTTTCCATCAGTGCAACCCACCTAAGCATACGTAGATCCCTAGGATCCCCCTCATCTGCTATAATTTGATGTGGTCGGAGAAGAGGAATCCTCTTTAGGATGAAAGCAATAAGAATGACACTAAAAATGAAGTTCTTTAGTCTCCCATTCTCACATCTAGTCAACTTCCCCGGCATGTTTATAACCATTTCTTCACACCAATTGAACACCGTGGATTCCCAACATTCCACAACAGTCTGCATTTGTGCCTGTGTGGCTAAATGAAGGGCAGTGCTGCCACACAACTTGCTAACAGTGAAAGTAATGGTCATTATGGGCAAGAGCTTGATGGTCTGAATATCAATTCTTCCATCCTTGGGTGGAGCACCTCTACAAAAGCGTCATAGATACCCATCAGTAGTATCTCCTCATATCCACTATCCAAATAATGAAATATTGACTCCTCGACAAGAGAGCCCAATCAAGAAATAGATGCCATCGACGTTAATGGTAACACGATGATCTCCGATCACGAAACATTGTTCCTAGACATTCCAGGTTCTTACCATCCATGTCATCAGATCTACCTGAGCTTTCATCAGAGGAATGAGCCAGTATTTTAGGAGGCCACAAGTTCTTAGAGCCTACATGGTAGCTGGATTTGCCAAAGCTACCAAATCATTGGCTCCGTGCTCTATTTCCCTCCACTCCATTTTGAGCAATTAATTAACATGAAATGACCATTTAAAAGAGTTTAGAATCATTTTTAAGGTCAATCTCATATTTTTTAGGGTCCAAATGTTTTATTTTTTAAACCCTCGCCACTTGCGCTGATGTTGTTTTACAAATAGGACACAGCTGCGTGGATTTTACGGAAGGTATCCACGCTGGCCGCGATTTTCCATATGAAAAATTTTATCGGCCTGCGTGGGCCCGATTGAAGGAAATCAACGTAGGGTCGAGGGCACAATTTTTTATAAATCCTTGCCCCAAAAAATTAACTGAAAACTTAAAATGGAAATTTGAACGAATGAAAAGCTAAGTTAGGAAAAGATCTTCTACCCAGAGGAAGCAGTTTGTGATTTCGTTCACTGGTTGGCTCAAAATCAGTCCCATAAATCTAGTAGTAAAAAGCTCATTTTTCTGCTCTCAAATGGTAAAAATGCAAATGGTGAAAAATTATTTACTGTTTTCCACTTTTATAGGGTTTTTGACCTAAAAATAGATATTATTTTTATATTTAAGACCTGTTAGGAGGGAAATGTTTACATTTTTGAGCAGTTATAACAATTTATTGAGTTTAAATGTGCATGATAGATTACAAAGTGAGAATAAATCATTTTTTACCATCAACAGACTTTTATCACTTTTCATGCTCTTGAAAAATTACAAAAAGTGAAAACTATAGAGTCCTCTTTTAAGCCCTGTTCAAACTCTTTAAAGATGAAAATATTGTCGAGTACTTGTTTGTTTGAACTCGTAAACGTAAATGAACAACCATCCACTGAGTATAAGTTTACCCCTTTTACGAATTGAGCCAGGACTATTTATGAAAAAGGTATACATTGATCGAACATAGTCAATAGAGTTCTCTCTTGTATTATTGTATCCTTTTTCAGACCTGAGGGACTAAAACTTATGAAAAAGAACTTGATGGAGTCTACTTATGTTTTTCTTTTGACTCTCTAAAACTGAAAAATAGAGAGCTTTACTTTCTCTGGGCTCGTTAGAATTTTATGGTAAAAAGAATTGAATGAATTTCCTTTTTGTCTCTTTTTCAAAGTCTTTAAAAGAAAATGACATCGAGTTACTCCTTTATTGGACTCATAAAAACTAAAAAATATAGGACTCATTAAGCATAATTTCTCTAAACCATTCCTTCTTAGGGTTTGTTAAAAATAATTCAATGGAATCATCTAAAGGATGAGCTTACAGTCCAAGCACATGTTATCCTCCTCAAGCTTGTGAAAGCTAAAGAGGTACTTGTTAGTAACGGTGGGGGAAAATTTGGAAAAGGTGTCCATTTTACATTTTATTTCTAAAGGTAGCATGTCGCTCTTGAACACGAAACTCCGTCACATGCATGTCTGGGTTGGGAAATCCATTTGTCTTACAATTATCGAACCTCATTGAAATTCTTCATGGTTTTGGGTATTATCGTTAAGTCAAATGTTGCCAAGTCAATTGTCGTGTCATTATGTGTTCAAGAGAAGTTCAACCAGTTCAAGTTCCTTTGCAAATTTTAGCCTTCAATCGCGTCGTCCATCCTTGAGTCAGTCCTTGCAAACTATTTGCAAAACTTGACGTTATGTTTCATGTCGTAGGCTTTCCTACGTTGGGTCACTTCCTATTGACTTCAGCTCATTATTTAGGAAGTTGGTATAGAGACCTTCAGTACCTTGAGGCTTGCATGCCTTAATGGCAGGGTTCTTTCCTTCGACGACAGGTTCCCATCATTGGCCTTTGACCGAACGATTCTACGAGTGTTCAACTTCAAATCACTTATTCACACTTCATAGGTTGTGCTAGAAGTACCTTGAGAACCATTGCCATTATTGGTCATGGTTTCTCTCGCACTTGTTAATGGTTCACATCATTGACTAGTAATCAAGTGGTTTCTGCCATGTTCAACTTCAAAACATTCACTTGTATGGTTAGATTTGTACTCTACATCAAGAGATGGAGATCAAGACCCTAGATCTAGTTTCATCAGTCTAGGTTGCGAGGAGATTTTATATTCATGATTATGTAGACCCATTTATGATAGAAGACTACGTCCATACTGTGTCTCCTATCTATATGATTTTGGTTTTCCCATGCTTGTTCATTGAGTTCACTTTACTCTGATTATGGGAATGCCTACCTCAGTGATGATTATTGATATACCTTTGCATTGTAATCCTTGAATGTTCCACGTAGGTTTCCAACCATTGTCCCTGATCAGATCATTGGAATGATAAAGTGATTCAATATTTTAAACTTATTTTACAAACTTCTCGCTTTAGGGGGCAATCTGTTACACATCAATTTTTCTCCATGACACTTGATCAGTTTATGGGTCTTTTTACCATCCGCGAACATGTTTGATTGAACTCCCTTAGAAGTCAAACAACCAAAAATATCTTGAAGGAGATGGGAAATTTGGGAATAATAGATGTCACACCTTGTCAAGTTTCACCTACCCTAATTTTCCTAGATTTTCCTGTGCATTCATTGGATTTACACTGAGAACAGTGCAGAGTTGCGCTCTGCCTGACAATATAAACCAACAATTCAAGAAAGTAAAAATAAAAAGTCCATTCTAGAAACATAGTTGGTCGAATATTCCCCAACTGAAAGCTTCCAGGTGATGACTATTCGAACTATAATCCTCAGATGATGCATCTTAATCCCTTTCCTCAAGGAAACTTAATCCCTCAATTAGGGGATCTCACCCTCCTCTTTTGAATTTGAAACTTCTTCCTCTTGGCCTATAAAATGACTAGAGGGTAGAGGGTTTGAGGAGGTTAGAACTCAGAGAAGATAGACTTATGCTGCTAGTTTGAGATTGGAAAGCTTGTCATCCAAGGAGAAGATTGAAGGCATTTGGGAGGAACAACATGACATCAAGGTGAAGGTTGTAAGGCTCCTCTTTATCCTTGATTAATACAAATGAACATTTTCTCTCAGTAATTTGTCTTATTAGAATGATGAATGTTTTATAATTGTTTAATGTGTTTATTAAGGAAAATTCAATTCCTAATTTCCTTGATCATTAGGTTAAATTTTGTTTGGTTTATTATATTGCATATGCTTTTGATCCTTTCATGGCTTATGGTTACAAATCTTATCAAGCATTAAGGAGCTGCATCAAGTCACAACAAGGGATCATCATCGAGCATTTCGTGAAATAGGTAAGAGGTTCATCCATTAGCTTTAATTCTTATAATTCAAACAAGTCCAACTCAAGGAAAAAGTTAGTTCAATTGTCCTGCTTGTTTCTAGTTTTCGTCAAGGATCTTGGGAGATCGCTCTTATCCACAAGAGGGATTTGTCCGCTACAACAGTTGGAGGAATAACAATAGCTACAGATGCAACAACACACCATGGTGAACAAAACAATGCAGTGACTTGAAAGAAAGATAGCAGATTTGGAAGTTAAAACAAAAGTATTTGATGAAATCATTTCAAGGTTGCTATGGTTAGATTTATCGGCATCAAAATCTCAGTTTTTGGAGGACCTAAAATTTTTGTTTGCTAATTGGACTTCAATTAATTCATTACAGGTAAAATTACACTGTCTAAGCCATATGCCAATGAAATATGGTCATTCCAATTAATGTTACCAAGCAAAATATTGTCGAGCCAATTCTTGGATTGAGATGTACAATATAGTTTAGCCTTTCCTTCAAGAATGAAACTTGTTTTTGGTTCATTAGGGGATAATTGAACTATATCCTAATACAACAATTTGTGTATTGCATTATCTTTCCCACTTAGGGTGGGCTTGACATAGGCAACAAGTGATTCCCAATTTTGCAAACAGAGTGGAAATAAGAAATTTCATCCGCTAATGACGATCTTTGAATGATGGTTTAATTTCTAAATTTTGGTTGGCACTATACAAGCAAGTAACTCTTTCGAACTTTGGTAGGGTGGGATGTGATCTGACGTTTATTTTTAAAGATTGGGCATATTGAGCAGCCTCTATCAACACATAATTCACACTGGTTAAGGTACCTTACTTTCATTTTACTCTTTGTAGAATCTGATGTAGCTGCAAGGGTTTTGTTAGAATGCTACACATTGAAATCAGGACGTATATACCTTCTATCCATTGATAATGGACCTAGGTTATGTAAGTGTTTCTCTTTATCTTCTACTTTTGAAAGGCATTTTGTTTACTCGTTTTTATCTTCAATGATTCTTTATATGTCACAATGCTTCTCGAATTTATGCCTTACGTCGTTTCCTTTGCAACATCTGGTGTAATTGCTAGTTATAATTCCAAAACTATAAATAATGATTACACATCAAAATAAAGAACATACAATTTAAAACAATATTATATAGTATTCTCAAATGCATATGTGATATATTTTATTTAAAGCTATGATAATCCATTCATGAGGGAAAATGACAACATATGCATATGAAATTTTAAGATTCAAAGCCTAAGAAAATTTTAAGATTCCATCCATTACATCATATCATAAGGATTTGTATTTTTATTGGTAAAAATAGATATCATACACTTTCATTTAGCTATTTTTATTTCAAAATATTATTGTGATTTTTTTTTTCAAATTCTCTTATAGTTGTGATTTATATCATGTGATATGTTAACAACCACTTCATGAAAACAAAGATACAACATAGATAAAATTTGAACATTTAAAAACGACGAGGAACTATATGGGTCAGACAAAAAATCATCAAGGAAAACCAAATAAATTGCATTGGATTTGGAAGTAAACAATACACTTTAAACTAAGGCATCCAATATGATAAAAATGAGGCTCCCATTACAAATATATTGACAATGTATTATAAATCTATCAAAATCATGGTCTCACTCTCATCATTAAGAATAATTATGTGGTATATTGATTATTTTTACTTCCATTTTTTTAATATTGATAAGAAGAGATTTTATAACCAATGTCCAAATTCACATAATAGATTGGCAAGGCGACCTTGCATTCATCATTATCATAAGGATATTTTTGTTAAATTGATATGCATTCTATTCATTATCTTTGACTTCAAATAATCTAATATTGATAGGAAAAGGTTTAGTAACCAATATCCATGTTTATCATTGTAAATATTATCAATATCTTGGCTTTGCACTTATTATATAGACTTTTTTGTAAAATTGAAATGCACTATTTTGATTATCAATTATTTTTATTTTTTGAAATTAATAAAAAATTGTCTTATAAACAACTTCTAAGTTTACATGATAGACGAAAGGTATTGTAAATCTATAAGAATCTTTTGACAAAATTGACATATATTATGTTCATTATCTTTTATTTACCATTTTTTAGTTACGTTTATGGGTGATTATATTTTAGAATTAGATGGAAAGTTCCAAATTGAATGATGCAGATATGGTTGTCCTCTTTCTTAATCTTCATCATTTAAAGCTAGATTTATCTAATCGTTAATTATGGTTCTTTGCAACTCTTTTTGTTGTCAGATATTGTCAAATGTTTTGAAATCAAACCCCGTAATTTCTCATAAGCAATTGGCCTTGAGGCATACTATTGGATGTGTATTCAAGAACTACATCATCAATGGTACAAGGAATATATGGAAAATTTATATGGTGATTTGAAAATGCACATAGCCTAAATGTATCTGTCATGGAAAATGTATTCACAAGCCATTTTCTTATGGTCTTACATGGAACCAATTATTTAGCTAGAGGGGTGGTTGCCTTGGGATGGAACCTTTGCTCTAGACACATTGTACTATGGAGAATTTAAAAATTACGAGGTGGGTGTCGGCAATGTCTCTACCAGAGAGGTTCCTCCAATTGAAGTGGGTGTGTATTCCATCCATAATTCATCCAAGAAGACTTATGGTTATCTATGATTCATTTTTATTGGTGTTTTTTCATCCACTATTAACACAAATGTGTTAATATTAATAAAAAGAGATTTTGTTAGAATGGTTCAAATTTACATAATAAATTAACAAAACATGGTAAATATATTCACACATTGTTAAAAATACTTTTGTAAAATTGATATGTATTATGTTAATTATCTATTACATCAAAATTTTGCAACTTATATCCATAACAAAGTTCAAACTAATTTATTTTATTAAATGTAACTGGTTAATTTGACATAGTTTATCTTTGAATGGTATACTTTTAGTGCGATTCCTTTTGTCATTCATCGGTTGGTAAAGATGCATTTTCCGAAATGAAAGACAAAATTTTGTTTATGATATCATGTTACATAGAAGTATTGGAAATGTTATACCCATTTTCGAATGATGTATGGTTATATGTTTTGTATTGGTTTTTATATATTAGATAAGTATATATTAGAATTTTTATTGTTGTAAAATTTTATATCTTGTATTATAAATGATGAAATTTGTAAAATAATACAGTTTTAATAATATTAGTGTTAAGGATTGAAATTTATATTTAATATTAAAGTTGTTTTATTAACCTGAGTTCATATATTTTTTATTGAGTGTTTGGTTTTTTATAGAGCATCTATTTATATTTTATATATGGTAATTTATGATAATAAAAGGATAAACTATTGCAGTGACAAAGCTGTGTATCATTGCTAACTTGTTATTTACATACAAAAGAAAGCTAATCAAGTTTGGCTCACATTTGTTTAAAAAGAAATTAAAAAATAAATAAAAAAATCTTTATTCATATGCGTATCGTGGGATGGAATTGCTTCCGTTTAAGGTATGGGATTTGATTCTATAGTTATAATAGACATAATTGCTCTTTAATAAGATATTCCAATAAATATGAATTAAAATTTATAACTGCTCCTTAGTAAGATATGGCAAAATTAGTAAGTCTTGTCATGATTAAAGTAAGAATTACTGATTTCATTAAGTGTCAGATACTAAGCATAGAGATTTAAAAACTTGATCTTTGGTACATTAGTTGACTAAAAATAACTGAGATAAACTTGCGTATCTTTCCTCTTGAAGGAAGCAAATTGACTTTGACCCATACTTTTATTTAAAAAGTAAAATAGTTATCCATTCGCAGATCATGGGATTCAATTGCATGCCATTATGATAGGGAAACTGATTCTATAGTAATAACGAGCATAGTTGCTTTCTAATAAAACATTGCAAAGAATATCAATTCATTTTTATTTGTCTGAGCATTAAGTCTTCTCATGATAAAAAATTACTTTTTTTTTTTTATCAAACAACAAAGTAGGGATAAAATAATTTGCAAAAGAAACTTGTTCTTTGATTCTTTTGTTTCGCTTTTTCCTCACTTTTGTTTTCCTTGTAAGTCAAAATAAATGAATGAGAATGAAAGCCATACAAGATGCTTGTTTTACTTGTATTAAGATAAGTTCCCATAATGCAATATAAAATAAATTGATGCTATGATTAATTACTACATTTCTGCATAACCAAACGTGGGAACTCATAATTAGATTATCCATGCTTCCAATATTGAACCAATTCTCATATCACAATTCACAAAACTATGAGGAATATTTGTTTCAAGTGAGTGAAACAGGACAACCTTTAAGGCCAAAAGAAATCAATTTTATTCCAAAGAGTCTAAACAATGAAAGTCAAATC
>APFE030632601.1:1494-42602 GCA_000404065.3 Pinus taeda | reverse complement strand
TACCTTTTGAGTAAGTATAAAAAGACATTTTATTTATTTACCATACCTCCACTTTACTTATATTTTTATTTGTTTACACCTTGCATGTATATAAGGTGACTTATGGAGTAAATATAAAAAATGCTTTATTTATTTACCATACCTCTCATTTATTTATATTTTTATTAATTTTACCATACCTCTTTTATAAATATGGTATTTGGCCCATAGGATTCACTTAAATAAAACCTATTCTTCAAAATTAGGGCGAATGGAGGTTGTAACTCCTAATTTCAAGGGCTAAATTTACCTTTTTTACCCTGTCCCTTAAAATAAGGTGGGCTATTTGAGGCTATTTTTAAAAATGTACTATGATACAAAATATTTGCCCACTAAAAATTTAAAACCCCTTAATAAGGGCGAACATTCGCCCCTAAAATTTTCCATGGTCTGCTCTTTGTCACTGCTAAGCTGGAGATAGACCACTAAGGCTTTTCAAACCACACTTCTATGGATTTAGAATAAGCTTTATTACCAATGAGGAAAAGAGAAATCTACAATGAGGGAAAGCTTGTCTACTGCAGTGAAGAAAAAGACTGAAATCAATTGCTAAAACACACCATTTTTCTAACTAACTACTAAGAGGCTTTGCTTAAAAATAATGCTAAGTTAACATCTATGCAATCCTACTTCCTAAGCATGCAAATTGAAAAATCAAACATTCTATTACTGTGCATGTAAATGACCAAAATAAATCTGTTTTTCTTTTTGTCTTTTTTTGTGTGAGAGTGTGAAAGCTAACTTCTTTTAGTGATGTGGAAGGGGGCTTAAGGATGATGGTGAATGGTCAAAAGGCTTGGGAGAAAAGTAGGGGTCCTATTCTAGCTTCCTATAGGAATTAACCATAGTTCGGCCTCAAAACAAGCCACTGCAGGTCAACCTATAGGATGTCCTAATGCGTTCTACAGGATGTCCTAAATTCCTACAGGATCCCCTCTATTCCTAGAGGATACAGCCAAGAGCAAAAGGAGGGATGTTGAAGGTTATGGAAGGCTTAGGGAAGGTGGTTGGTGGATGGAATGAGGCTAGGGAGTGCCTAGGACCACTTCAAAACTCAAAACAATAGTTGGGAGATGGCTAGATTTGCTCAAGAAGCTTGGAGAAGTATTCTTGTGAAATGATGAAATTGGTGAGGGTTTTAGTGAAAGAAGGGAATGATCATTGATAGATGAAGTTGGGATGATGTTGATCATTATGAAATATCTATGTACTATTGAAACTCTTGCATTGCATCAACCATTGACATTTATCCATAAATCATGTAAAGAAGAAGGATTTCAATTAACTAAGGAAAACTGAATTTCATGAGCTTGATGCCTATTTCATGCATAAGGAAACCTTGCAAAATAATATGAAACCTTGATGAGATCTAATGCAATACTAAAGATAGAAGAAATGATAACTAAATCATATTCTTGCAAACTGATCAAATTCTGGCCTAAATACAGAAAACCCTAAATCCCATGAGAAACTAGGATTCTGTCTTTTTGGGGATACATATAGGTTCTTTCCTCAAACCATGATCCCTAAAGGAAGGAGTGAGACGAAATACACCTACTGATAGCTTTGTGATGTTCCTTTATCTCTTCTAAGCTACTGCTAAAGTAAAGCACAAATGGAAGCAAACTAATCAAATCTACAACTACTTGCAATGAGATAATTCTAAAGACAATTCAACTATGAAATCAAATAAAACTACAAATAAAAGAAGAGGAGCCTTTGTTGCTAGGGTTGGGCCCTAACCCAAGAGCTTCAGCCCTCTAAGTCAACTCAGTGCTAGATCAAAGAAATACTCATTCTCATTATCAAACCTGAAAATTACAAAACATTGTCTTCCACAAGTCTTGAACTCGAAAATGACTAGTGTTTTTATAGCAAAATTCGAATCCTAATGAATCTCTAGGCCTTATTATTTATACAACTGAAGTCTCCATTGAATTCCTTAAATCTAGGGAGGCTCAGCTCCTAAACTCGAGATAAACTAGCTCTTTGACTGTCACTTGCTCGGCTACCTTTTGATCTCCTTGACTTGGATGAATGTACTCTTAGATGGTGTGATTGATGGAGGAATATTCAAATGAATAAAGAGTAAATGAGGAGGATCTACCTCCTATAATCTCTCCTCCTTGTCTCATTTGATTTTAGGCCCTTAATTAGCCAAAATTTCCATGATTTTCTCTCAAAAACCTGCAATCAATGCATATTAGTCCACTAGGCATAATATCTCACTTTGACTCATCTCATTAAGAAAAATACAATCAAAATATGTAATCAATTATGATAAGAGTTGATTTGAATAAGCTAGGAGGTGGATTAATGTCCATATAGTTACCCAATGATGAGGATCATCACAAATCCAATTCGACAGAGGAGAAGATAATATTAGATGGGGGGAAAATTCAGTAGGGAAGTTCAATCTCAAAGAAGCCTATGGATATATGGAAAAACATGACCAACTTCAGCCTCAGCAAAATGGAAAACTCCATGGAACATAAAATTATGGCTCAAAATTACTCTTGTTCTATGGCTAACAATGCAGAGGAAGATTCTAACATGGGACAATTTATGGAGAAGAGGTTTCAAAGGGTCCATCAAGGTTCCCTCTCTATGAAGAGAAAGAGGAAACAATTAACCATCTTTTGAACATTTTTTATTACACCAAAAAAATTTGGGAGTGGGCTGAGGCTGTACTCATAACTTCTGACAAGGACATGGCTTCCATATTCAACACTATGGACAATTGGAGACCTTCAATTTCCCCATACCCAATGGTTGACAGGGAATGGAACATTATCTCGGGTACTATATGTTGGGCAGTTTGGAAAGAGCGAAATGCTAGAATATTCAAAGATGGAGAAAAACCAGAAGAAGGCCTCGTCACCTCAATTAAACAAGTTATCTGTTAATCGATTGCCATCTCCAAATTGTTGAACTTTAGTGGCTCCCTCATGCTACTGATCAGAGAATCTTGAAACTCGTCGAGCTCCACCCTCCCCCCCAAAACAATAAGACTTCAGTGATGGAAAACCCAGATGCTCCTTGTCACTAGTGTCCTCCCACAAAATACATCGTCAAAATGAATTACGATGGAGATGCTAAATGTAATCCCAGAATTGCTGGTTTTGGGGAATTTTCAAAAAATCTAAAGGGGAAATAATTTTCATATATGTGGGAATCTTGGGCACTGCTACCAATAATGTAGCCGAACTCCAAGCTATGGAACACGATCTTTAGATTTCCAAATTCCAATCATGGAAGGAGATTTCACTCTAGCTACCCAAGCCTACCGGAAGCTCCAACAAGGCACGATAGTCACCAAAGTCACGAACAATTGGAGGCTTAGCAAGACCCTTCATTGCATCAACCAACACGTCAGAGATTTGAGTGGGATCCACTTCTAGGCCATCATACGGAAGGGTAACAACCTGGCTAACAGGTTGGTGTAACAGCCATAAAATAAACATGTAATTAATCAACTAATTAACATCAAGTTCAAACTATGAGTAGCACTTACTTGTGGTTGAAGTCTGCTTACTACAACAAGGTTTTGGGGATGACTCTCCACCCAACCGTAGGCTCAATTGCGCAAGGTCTTGCTACAACTAACCACCCCCAAGCCCTCAATCAACGTACTACTGCCAGTGAATCCTCTGTCTTAGAACATTATTCCCCCAAGAGAATGAATGATAGAATCTTGGAATGATGGAATGCCTCTCATCTTCCTCACCATCTATTAAATAGAGAAAACATTGGAAGGAGAACCACATGCACACACTCCATGTGTCCACATGCAACTTTATTGCTTTCTTGTTTTATTTCTTTTGTTTTTACTTTTTGATAGCTTTATTGATTTTTACTGCTTTCTTGTTTTATTTCTTTTTATTTTATTTAAGCTTTAGTATAGTTTTTTATTATTTTATTATTATTTATTATTTATTATTTTCTATTTTTATTTTTGTTTATTTTATTCTTGTATTTTTAAAATATTATATTATTTATATTATATATTATTTTTTTTATATTATTATTATTTATTATTAAGGGACATTACATACTCCCCCCATTTTAAGGAACTTTTTCCCAAAGTTAAGTTGAATTATTTAACATTTTATTTTGTTATTATTACTTCATGTTTGCTCTACACCCTCTGCTAAACTAGTATAACTAGCAAGCATAGAAAGTTTTCACAACACCCAGGAATTCTCAAGGAGTCTCTATCCTTTTTCCCACTTTTAGAACCAGGCATAACCCTCCCCAGTCTATATACTAGTCCAAGGCTGGCCCTAAGGCTCGCGCCCTACTCAGACCTCATCTGCCTCAAGGCAAGAATCCGGTACAGTACTCAATGACTCCGGGCATCTCGCAAGGTTGGCCCACTCCCTCCACAAGTCACTAAGGCACACAACCCCAAGCATTGAAGTCCTTACACCCCCACCAGACTTCGGCATTTGAATCCAATAACAGGCACCTAGCCTAAAACATCAGGCACTTGGCGTCCTTAAGATGGTCTCATAGCCTTTCAAGAGCTATCCATCAAGAGCTACACAAGACAAAGCAACCACTAGCATATGTAGCATTGATTGAGTTTGTCCCTAGCCCATATGGTGTTACTTATTCTCCCTCGTGCATATGGAATCACAATATAATACCTCAATATAAAAGGAAAAGTCAACCTCCCTTACATCCTAAATGTCATAAAGGGGTCTACTTAATTCCTTGCTCATGCGGCAAACCCTATGTAGGTGAGACTGGGAGATCCTTTAACACAAGAATCCAAGAACACTCAGCTGACATTAAACACAATCGATCCAAATCCTCAACCCTAGTTGAACATTCGGATAAAACTAAGCACCAAATCTGTATAGAGAATTCTCGTATCTTAGCTAGAAGTGATCACTACTTCATAAGGAAATTCAGAGAAGCCATATAAATTAGTAAACACTCTAATAACCTCAGTAGAGACGATGGATGGACCATAAGCAAAAACTGGATTCCAATCCTATCATCCAAATCTACTCCTACCCAACTATAATCCTCCTCTAATTAACCTAAAATGAACATAAAAGATCTAATCCATTTTAACTAAATAACACACTATGACCATAATAGAATATAATTTAACAAAAATCCTAGGAAATAAACATCAATTGAAAATATCTTAACCATAATAACTCCACAACCTAGGACAATATGTAATAAACCTTAATAAATAATCAAGACATATAATTAAAATTAATATAAATACAAAGTAAAAACAATTACAATAAAACATAAATAAGAAGATATTATTAACTCATCAACAGAATAACTAAATCACATATAGAATAACGAACAATTAACACAATTAGAATAGAGCAACTCATCCTAAACAAATAAAAAATTAAAATAAAAACAAATAGAACAAGAAAAATAGATTAGCCATAATAAATCATTAAAATAAATATAATTAATAAATAAATATCATAACAATTAAAAATAATAAAGAATTAATAATTAATAATAATCAAAATTAAATATATTTTAAATAATTAAAATAAATAAATATAATTAAAATAATTAATTAATTAAAAATAAAATAATCAAAATAAATAATTAATTAAAATATGTATATTAATAATAATTAATAAATAAATTGAAACAAAATAAGTATAACAATTTAAAATTATAATAGTTAGAAATATAATTAAATTAATAAATGATTAAAATTAAAATAATTAAAATAAATTAATCAAATTAATTAAAATAAATAGAATTAAAATATAAATAATTAATACAAATAAAATCAATATAACCATAACCCTAAGAAAATAATAATAACAATATTTCCATAATAATTTTGAAATATCACAAAAATACAATTAAATTTACAAAACAAATAGAACAATTAAAAATAATTTAATAAATCCTAATATCTGTCAGCTAAGCATCTCATACATCTCTATATATTTGAAAAATAAGACCAATCTTTCAATAATTTTTTCACATCCTGAGGATGAACCACCGTTGTTGGTTCGAAACGTTGATCAAAAAAGAAATTGAATGCGATGGATCCGGACGATAATCTACATTAAAATGAACCACATGTTAATAAACGTCATATTATAGCATCATAATTCCTATGCCACGTTATGCATATCATATCCATCATGAGTATTCAACATTAAATACCTATCATCACGTAGTAAATGAATATGTCAATATACCTTGACATAACATCATAATGCCTATCCATATCATCATCATCATAAGGATACATCATCGCTATTATAACAACTATATAAATATGAACCATATGTGCATGATCACACTCATACCATCATATCATGAAACATCATCAATATGAGAAACATCTCAATACTTATCAAATATAGAATAATACTCTATAGGCATTCTTATCATGATTCCTCAGAAAAATCAATTTCATTTACTTTACAAACATTCGACTATGAACTAAGATTATTCAACATCGATCTAGGATCTATGTTATCTCATCAATGTTATTAGTGTTATGTTTTCATCAACATACCAATTACTTTTTCAATAATCATTTCCACTTCTTTCAACTAGGAGGTTGACCATTTACACCATAGGTATAATCATCTAAGTACATTGTTAAATTTCACATGAGCCTCATCATCTTGAGTCTTAATCTCTCATTATATATTCTTCCTTCCCCAAGGAAATTTTGGTGAAATTCATTGTTAAGATATTACTAGTTATACACTCATTTTTTTAGATCATCTATCCCAAAATTAAAATCCCTTGGTTTTACCTCCATTTACCCTTTGGCTTACCGATTCCAATACCGCTATAGGCAATTGCATATAAACACTAGGTCATCATGATTTAATTTTATATCATGCTTAATTTACTTGCATGAGGGTTTGTTGATCCATGTTGACTTATACATACATCACTTAACAATTATCATTTTCATCCACAAAAATATTTTCTTATCTCATCAAGTTCCTATCTCAATACCACTTGACTACTTTATCGTAAATTCACCCTTCTTCAAGTTGGACAAGAGATTCTTGCTCATTAAATAGTATCTTTATTTTAGATTTTGAAACAGTTGGAAACAATACTACCATCATTGTCCATGAAATATTTAAATGTGTGGTATTCTGTGGAAACAACCTCTTTTAATGATATGGGAACAAAACTTGATAAGTTTCTCTATGTGAAGTCCTACTCATGAAATAATGAGTGCAAACCAGTGAAGTACAACCTCTATTAATTGACTCTCACTTATTTTTTCAATATGTACACAATCCCTCTCAGGGTATCCTTATAAAATTTCTAGCAACATTCCTTCTATACTTCAACTATTAAACTATGTAGATCATCTCTATGACCATTACCGATCATGTTTCTCGATCCACTCATCAATACCCTTAAAAGAACTTTCTTCTTGATAGACCATCCTTTCATTTCCTCCTACCCAACATTCATAGATATAATTTTATTTTTCTCCTAGTCTTAATTTCCTAATATTCCATGTCTACTAGCCTAAAAAATGGAAACTTCCTCACTTCATTCTATTTTATTAAATTGACTTTAATTCCTCATGTCCAATCAATGTGGTTTCTTTTCTTCCTCTCTTAAAAGCATAGCATTGATACACTTTGGAAATGTTGTTACTATTCCCCAACTTAGATAATACCCTATAAATAAATTCATTAATATGGCTACCAAATGTAATCCGCTTATCATTTCCTATTTTAAGACATCAACATAATAAAATTTCCTGATCATACATCTTTTTATCCATAATTTATGCATATAGTTAGTCACCTATGGAAAACTTTACAATGTGGCTCTCCCACTAGAGGGAAAAACTATTATAGATGTTGTCATGCACACAAATTATCTCCTCCAATTGATCAATTTTTTTATGTCATCATACCTTCTAGGTTCCTTCAAAATGACCTTCATTATTACCATTATTATTCAACTTCATTAGTTGATTGCCAATATTTTCTTCTTTATGTGCATCATCCTTAGATAGACCTTATAGTGATACCTTTAGAGTACCAAGTTATGATTATACCAAACACTTCCATTATGTTCTAAAATAGGTTTCCTCTTCTTATTGATTTCTTACCCTTGTTGTGACACTTCCCCTCAACCACCTTAATTATCTATCTAGCACCCTTCTTTTTCATCTGATCCAAGTTGGCCATAATGACATGAGCTATCATTATTTATCATCATTAGAAAATTTGCAATTTTCTCCTTTCCATTTCTCCTTAGACAACTTTATCCACTATATGCAATTAACCTTGAATTACGAAACCTCATGTAACATTAAACTAAACTGAAATCATAATGTACGATTTAGATGTATGATAAAGTTTAAACAATAAAACATGCTTTAGATGCTCCATAAAAGTATCTGTCTTAGCTAAGTAAGCAATCAATCTACTCATTAAAATCCATCAATGTAAGTTTTGAAGAATATGATCTACCAGACATAAGGTAAAGTAGTGTAGAGGCTAAATTAAAAGTAATGTAAAAATCATGAACATATTTCTATGATTGACCACTTCCAATTAAAAAAGGTAACAAAAATCTAAACATGCAATAGTCACACAAAAACAAAAGACAAGATACTAAAGAAAATAGATAGGATATTAAAGATATTAAAGAAAACTTGACAGTTTCCATAATAAACCCATACTATAATGACAATTCTTGTGCAGCTCCAAGCATCCTTTATTAAACTCCAATTTATGTCTATCTTATAATTAAACTCTAGTTTGAGCCATTTTACATTGAGTAGATAATGATCAGATAAGATTTTATTGAGCCACCACAACATGCTAGAATTGAACCCTTTGAAATATAATGACTATATGCGATGAATGAAACAAAAGTATAGAAATTCGAATGCTAATTACAGGTTCATTCAGTGACAACAATGTGAGCAACCAAACCTACGAATGTGACAAGGCATTGGAGGTTTTATATAGCATGGAAGAGCTTGGTTTGGATAAAATCAATCCTCGATTGTATAATTCTCTTCTCGTAGCTTTGCTTAAGAATGACCAAATCCATATGTAACAGCCACAAAATAAACATGTCATTAATCAAAGAATTAACATCAAGTTCAAACTATGAGTAGCACTTACCTGTGATTGAAGTCTAATTATTGCAACAAGGCTTTGGGGATGACTCTCCACCCAACCGTAGGCTCAATTGCATAAGGTCTTGCTACAACTGGCCACCCCCGAGCCTTTAATCAACGTACTACTGCCAATGAATCCTCTATCTTAGAACACTATTCTCCCAAGAGAATGAATGATAGAATCTTGGAATGATGTAATGCCTCTCATCTTCCTCACCATCTATTAAATAGAGCAAACGTTGGAAGGGGAACCACATGCACACACTCCATGTGTCCACATGCAACTTTATTGATTTCTTGTTTTATTTCTTTTGTTTTTAATTTTTGATAGCTTTACGGTTTTTTACTGCTTTCTTGTTTTATTTATATTTATATTTATTTAGAGCTTTAGTATTAGTTATTTATTATTTTATTATTATGTATTATTTATTTACTATTACTATTTTTTTTTTTTATTGTTTATTACTTATTTCTTGTATTTTAATATTATATTATATTTATTATTCTACTTATTTTTATTTTATTATTCTTTATTCTTTATTTATTTATTTGATTATTCATTATTTATTATCAAGGGACATTATAGTTGGCCAATGAAGGCACAAATGGTAGCACAAGAATTTTCTCCCTTTCATGGAGGCACTTGGAGGAAGGACCTCTCCGCCGGGACTACGAAGCTTTAAATAATAAAGACAAAAAAGTATGGGAGAGCCTCAATATTGAGATCAGTTGTCAATCTCTCAGACAAGATCGATACAATATCTACATCCCCTCATGATGAATTCCTCTATGAGCATCATTCCCAATTCTCTGCATAAGGAAATAAAATGCTATGTTGCAATAATCTCTTAGAACTGCCATCTACTTGATCCCTCAACCAGTACCATTTCTTGTTCTCCCA
Source organism: Pinus taeda (assembly GCA_000404065.3). NCBI lineage: Eukaryota > Viridiplantae > Streptophyta > Pinopsida > Pinales > Pinaceae > Pinus > Pinus taeda. Next base: position 32,532 of record APFE030632601.1, on the reverse strand, counting down.
GTAATGCTCTATACCTTTCTCTAGAATTAATTAATGACACAGTCATAGATACCTCTTTCTCTCCTACCTCGACTACCTGCTCCTATGAATACCCTGAGCCACTCGCTTCTCCCCACTACTCTTTTTTCCCTCAAGCATTTTCTTTCAACACCTTTATTCTAGATTTTCTCTTGATTCCCCTCCCATCATTATCATGGATTCTCATCGAGGTTCAACCCCTACCCCCCCCCCCCCTCCATGGTTGAGGTCGCAACAATGAAAGGTGGGTCAATCCCAGTATTCAGCCACACACTAGATCTGAGACTTTGGTGATAAGAGTTTCCCTCAATTATCTTGTCTTTGTTGCCCTAAAACCTAAGAGAGCATTCATAATCTAGAGCTTCAGGCGTGCAGTATCAAAAGGCGGGTGACCATCGAAGATCTGGATGCTAAATTCGAGTGGATACGTAACCCATGCCTCACCAAGGCCAGGGAGAACTTATACAACCATATTATCAATCTCTCTTAGCATCTCAAAACCATGCTTGGCCTCACACTTAAAGAACAATCTGAAAATTCCAAAAAATTGGAGGCCAAATTAGATATGTTGAGTGAAAAATTTACAATCTATGTGGAATCGGTCCATCACAAAGACTTCATCACAAGGGATTTACCCCACCATGCCTTTCCCAAGCATTTCATCCCCACCATGAAGGCGAGTCGTGGAGGTTCTCGGAGCATAAAATGAGAGACAACTGGTGCCGCACTAGCCACTAGGCTGATACGAAAGCCCCAGCTGGTAGTTCTCCCAAGAAGCCCATTAGGCTAGAGGACAATCCTTCAGACGACCAAGATTAATGACTCTTTGTTTATGGTACTCTCTGCATGTCTATGGAACTCAATGCATTTTTTATTTTCCAGCTACTTCTAGTTATCACTCTCTTAGGAGATCAGACAATTTTTTCAATTTTTGCAAAAATGGCAAGAAGAACTTTTGTCTCTCCTTTTAGCCAAGAGGAAGGGACTGTTATTGTAACTATTGTAAGAATTGTAAGAGGCGTTTCTATATGTGGTGTAAGAGCCCTAGGCTCAAGACACCCCAATCCGACTATAATTATCACCTTTTGATATACTAAAATCTTTCTTACTTACAAAAAAAAACATGCATTGCATTTTATTTTTTAAATTACAATTTAAAATTTTTTATCCTTTAATTATATAATATATCTCTCGTTTATTTTTTCTTTTCCTTTTTTTGTATGTTTTCCATGGTCCAAGGATATTGGTGATTAGCTATGTCCATGAGATATTGTTCCAGGAAAATCCACCCAAAGGGATAACTTCCCATTAGTTCAAACACAGAGCCTAACCTAGAGAATATCACTCGAGAAATTTAAATCCACTGGAAGGGATCACTTCTCATTAGCTCAAACACAGAGTCTGAGCCCCACTAAAATATATAGAGAAATTGAACTCTTGACCTCTCAATCTAACCATATAAACTATATAATAAATTTTAAACTAAAGATGAATATTTTAAACATTAAAAAATAAAATCAAACACTATAAGCATAGACTCTTGAACCTTATTGATAAAAAAAAATAAATTACTCACCATTTACTTTCATAACCTACACCTTCGTGAATTTATAAAGTCTAATACCATCTTATTGAAATAAAAAATTCCTCCCTCAAAAATGAAATGGCAAAGTGATTTTCTCACACATAAGGACATAATGATGGGATAGCCACCCAACCTCCTCTCATCACCATTTTGATACGATGTACACATCATCTTCAATTCTCTTCATGTTATTAGTCCATGCTACATCAGGGACTATAAAATTCACTTTGTGGTCAATTTGTGTTGACTATGCATTATTTGGCTGTGTTTTTTCAATTTTAACCAAAGTTTTGGGAAAATGCTTAGTATTTCTATTTTTGCATAAATTCAATAATGATTTTTTAATTTTTAGTAAATGTTATTTCTAATTTTCGATTGGCTGAGGAAGCTCTGATGGGACATAATTCTCCTAGTGGAGGGCATATTATTTTCATTTTTTTCCAATGCCTGACAATTCATTTTAAAATTAAAATAAAAGTAATTTTGTGAGTGGCCATTGCATTGGTGAGTTCTCTCACACTGTCACTGTTATGTTAGCACTATGCTAGTATAATTTTTTTTAACAATTATCGTAATCATTGGACTATAAAAGATACTCTTATTAGGAAATATTAAATAAACCGTGTTTTCAATCCATGTCACACATAGTTGTACGGTGTTATTATGTTAGTGTTTTGGTCAATGATCCAAGAATTGATGTGTTTGCAAGTTTTTTTCATAGGGCTGAACAAATCTGCAATTTAAATTATTAAGGAGTATGTGTGGGATAACTAGGATTCGTTTGCATAAACGAGGGTGCTAAATAAACTTTTTTCTATCTGTGTGAAGAAAAAATGTTGTGTCGTAAAATAAGTGTGTGTAAGGCTTTGTGTAAGGTTTATTAAAATAATAAATATACAAGTCACTTTTTAAATTATTATTTAGAAATGTTTTTCGTAACTATGAAAGTAGTTGTGCGAAGCTAGTTATTCGAAGGTGTAACACCCTTCGCCCACATCTACTCAGGTAATCGACCAACCAGGGTAAACATGTGATGAGAAGTTAATATGATATGATTCGACTTCCTATTTTTGGGTTGTTTTATATTATTTCCATGACTACCGTATATTAGGTGGGCATACCTACCTATGGTTTTGTGCATGGATTTCGCACATGGTTTTGCACATGATGGTTTTCTGTCCATGGTATTTTGTAGACCCAGTCAAGGGAACTATGGTTATGTTCTAATCCAGGGTTATTGGATTAGGGTTTATGGATGCTTCGACATGCATATATATGTATTATAACATTGAAAGGAATATAATGAAAAATCATTCTAGTAGTCTCGATTTTGGGATTTAGGGGAAAATATATGTGTATACATGTTTTATGTTTTATGCTCTCGCCATTGTTTATTTTCTATTTTTAGAATTCATATGTAGGTAATTTCTATAAAGGGTTAAAAGTTACACCTATGTGTTAGTTAAGGAAGTGGAACTGGTTGAACACTTCACAAAAACCTTCCACATCAACAACAGAACTCCCAAGAGCCATCCCAACTACTCAAGTAACCAACCCTTGAGACCAACGTAAGTTTTAGTGCATCAAACCTCTAGAAACTCTATTGATAATATGGGAAAAGGATACATTTGGGAGGCTCTGGATGCTTCCATAGCATGGGTATGCATGCATCTAGGGAATTTTCTCCTCATACCTGTGCCCGCGACCCTAGGATTTGTGCCACTTTTTTAGGCCTAGAGCCAACGTCATTGCCCAGAACTTAATGACAGGTTCAAAAATGAATTTTCACAGCATAACAAAGATACATTTGCAAAAACATTAACAAGGACTAGACTGGATCCCTACTAGCCATGACAGGAATTTCGTCAAACAAATAACAAATATGAAATCTACATGTCTTAACAACAAAACTTAGCATAGGGATCTCATACTTATCTGAGAATCACTAAGAAGCATTGATGCCTCAACACATTAACTTCAATTTCATCTATTAGGCCATATATACATTTCTCATTCATTTACCAATCAAAACATGATGAGAGCCATACATCATCACTGCCATAAAACATGCTCACAACTAGCATATAACCAACATCATAAAAATGATAAAACAACCATCAAGGTCACATAATAACAGGTAAACTTACGCATCAATTGCAAGAGGAAAATAACTCTTATTAACATATGAAAAATGAAATTAGGTCTAGGGTTTCCACATACCACTCAACCATAGACATGGCTAAGCCAAATATCTCTTCAACCAGTCACCCCCGTGCCATATTCCAACCATGAATGTGGGATCTCATGGAACAATCCATCAAAACCAAACCAAGGCTTCGAGAGGCCAAACCACCTCAACCCATCAAACAGTGATTCAACCTCATGGTTAGACATCACAAACCATCATCAGATCGGTCTTTGCCCAAGCTGTCCAGGGCTTCAGAGTGTTTGTTCCAACCTGACGTCCAGGACTAGTAACTCAACCCATGAATGTTGTCGGGCTCTAGAGCGTTTTTCCAACCAAGGATCTAGGACTAGTAACTTAACCCACAACATTCTCCGTGCTTCTAGAGAATTTGTCCAACAAGGGCTTCCAGGACTAGTGACTCAACCCACCAAGGGCTTCCAGAGCATTGGTCCAATGAATTCTTCCAGGACTAGTAACTCAACCCAAGTTGTTACAGGGATTCTTGAGCATTTGTCCAACCAAGGTTCCGAAACTAGTAACTCAACTCAAGCCGTTACAGGGCTTCCAAAGAATTTTTCCAACCACGGCTCCAGGAACTAATAACTCAACCCACAACACCATGGTTATCTAGGAAATGGAAAGGCTAGGAAAGACCATTGTTAATTGAGGAAATCCTCCATGCCAATGACAGATCATAACCAAGAAACCACATGCACGTGCCATGCATACCAAAACTGGTAAGGAATCATATATGCAACTAAGTACTGCAAGAAAAACCTAATATAGCTGCTAATCCTGATGTCCTCTTGCACTTTCCTTCTTTTCCTTTGCCTTCTTGCTCCAAATTCCAAGTATGCCACACTCCTCCAAGAGTGCTCCAAGAAAAATCTAAGTGTCCAAGAGTATGAGAGAGAGTGTGCAATGAACCCAATTATATTAAGATTTTTTTTTTTTCATTCTATTTACAATTTAGGCAAATGTTTATAGCAACGGGAGTGGATACTTTATTTTTATTATGCTTATTTGCTAAGTTGTTTTTCATAGACTTCATGATAGGATTCCTTTCCTAGTATTCTATAACATGCAACCCACTACTACCTAGGATCTTTATGCTTCCACCTTCATTTAGATTTGATAGCGAGTGTCACCATGGTTTCAGAAGGTATCATTTCATTAGTTGGTACATGCAATATATTTCTTTTAATTAGTATTAAAAACCTATGGGTTATACCTGATGTAAAAGTTAAACCACAACCTCCCTAGTCCTATGACCCCATTCCTCATATTAATGTTGAGTGTATATTACATTATGCCAAGGAGTACCGTGATCAACGGACATGCTTTGATATGATGCCTAGACACAACATTCTCCATGTCCACAATCACTATAGCTCCAACGTTATCCTCCTTCTTACAACTGCTCATTCCATCATAACCCACTCCATTCAAAACAAGCCACGTAACCCCAACCATTTGATACCATAGCTGAGTGTGGTGCTTTATGTGACCTTGTCCTTATCCATGTGATGAGAATCCAATGGTTCATATTTCTTAGATTCCGATCAATGATGATCTCTACATTACCCCAAACCCTAACCTTCCACAACATGGTTTTGTCCTCACACAACTCGAAATTATTTACTTGGGTTTTGAGGTTTTGGTTCCTAAAGCTTACTCTGAACCCTTGGCTTCATGTTCTTTGAAGATAGTGGTGGTCATTTGGTTTCTGGTACAACGTTATTGCTGCCATGTTGTAGCTGAGACCCTATCCCTGTAAAGGGTTTCTCTTTTGTGCTATGGAAACAATAACCCATCTCACATGTTTTCGGTAATTATCTCCAATTCTAGTAAATAGTAATCCTATTTTTTGTTTTAATTTTAGATGTGCTTCTCTTCCTATGGAACTAAGTACTCTTTGCCTTTGCAAAGTCTGGGCATGGTTTCACTAGAGAAATGAGGTGGATACGCAGGAGTTTCACTCATCCTCCTCCTTCGAAAAACTATGGTGGGTTGTTTTTCTTGGGTCATCTACAAATAATTAGTGGCGCGACCCTTTCCAAATTTACTACTCAGTTTTCACCTACCAAATTCTTTTGCCTACATCTTTTAATATCCAGGTTTCCCTAACTCTAGCACATCGCAGTTATGCTTCCAGGCAAGGTATGGCTACACTGGTATTTTTCTACTACTAGCACTCAAGGTGGCTAGCTAATTGATTTAAAGTTTATTTATTGATACAACAAACCAAGTTATCCTTTATTAGGGTGTGCAGATGCAAGTATTCTCGAGTGCCTTATCTAGTAAGTGTGTTATTCATTATGGTTTCCTGCATACTAATTTAGGGCTCGACAGTCCTCCAGGTTGGTTTTGGTTTTCGAACTCCCCTCCTTCTCGGGTAGTACACTGCAAGTATAAAATCATGCTTAAGACTTTCAATGGGCCTGTTGAGTTCAATATATGGAAAATATCTTGTTATTAAAGTTATTTCTGGATGTACCCTTGGATCTTGAATGGTGAATGGTCCAACGTTGTTTAAGTTTTACCTTTCCTTCAGATGAATTTCTGCTTGGTCTCTATCACCTTGATTTCATCCATAGGCTTGCATGCACCGTTTTTCCCTAACTCTATTGACAATTTGTTGCCAACTCAAATTTAGCTCACCTTTACATTGAAATTTTACGCTTTTGCTTCTTATTTCACTACCCGAGTGTATTCTCTTGTAACTTGTTGGGGGTTTCCCCTACGCTTTCTTGAGACTCTTTATGTTTATGGGCTACTTATTTCAATATTTAGGAAATGGTGAGAATGTCGCTATGTTTATGGAAGATTGTTCCGGAATTATTTTTCACTGGTGTGTCTGTTATCATAGTTTTCTTTTATTTATTTTTAAAATACTTTTCTCTAGAATTTACACATCCTTGGTTTCAATTTTATAAATTTCCCAAGCAAAGTTTTAGGGGAATTTTTTTTTTTGATGATTTTGTTAAAGTTATGTACACTCTCCATGGTTATCCTTTGTTTTCCTGATTGCTTAGATTAGTTTGGATTCTCACATATGAGAATTTAATGGAGTAGTATTTAATCTTGTTAATCTATTTCCTAAGCTATGATAATCACCTGATTGATATTTTCCAGTTATGCATTGACTCATGCATTGCCACTTTTTTACAGAATTTCCGTGTATACTTTATCTCTTATTATAAATCTATACATGTGATGGTTACAACGTAGTTCAATGGTGCCAATAATTATCACCTCCATCTCCTAGGATAATTTAATGAAATGTTAACATATTGAGTAGGACTAAATTCTGGTAATTCAATGTATACACAGTCTTACAAAATAGTTACCTGCATGCGGATTTAGTCGCATTTGTTAGTTTGATTTGTTGCATATGTTGGTAAGTTCGATTTATGATATTGCTTCCTAGGTTTAGGTGAATGAAAACTGTCTAGTTTCATTTCTCCCCACCCCACAAAGCTACATATGGGAAGTGACATGTAGGACTTTGCTTGCGTTTATCTATGAAATGCTTCTTAGATTGCCTTCGTCATTCCTTACACTAGTGTTCTAGAAATGTGGAAGTTAAATATTAACTCCCTTGTAGATTGTACTAGCGTGCTTCAAGCCATTATTTAGGTTAGCATAATTCTACATCGACTTTCTGTAGTACAAAATTACATAATTCCCCTATTCCAAACTTGTTAGAAAATGTGCTACTACCATAAATTAAGCTTCTAGCAAACCAAATGGGTATGTATACAAATGCATACACACAATTCTCATTTTCCTATTGTATGTAAATGCGTGCAACTGAGTATACTCCGATCCAATTATCATTTCCTTCTTTCATTTAAATCTAGAGAAAAATACATATTTAAATAAAAGCTTTAAACATTTAAAGTACAACTTAGAAGGCTTCTCTTTTAGCAAGTTTTCACTTTCATAATTCAATTAGTATATGATTAGTATAGCTAGAATTTATAGATTGGATCTAAATGCATCAATACAAAGAGACTCTATGAATTCTGTAGTCATATTCCTTAAAAGAAATATAAATAATTGAGCCACTTGCATGCATAATTTAATAAAACCCCATCCAGTCAAGGTACAACTATAATTCAATAGTAAAACTATTCACAACTATAATTGCATAGAAAATATTAATGGCTAGGATTATACAGAAAAATATTCTCATCATGTTAACTACTGTAGTCATATTTATAAGAAAATAAATACCCTTTAACCAGAAATCATGATTGTAAGCAACTATATTAACTTGGAAAGAACAACTTGCCACCCAACCATGAACTGTCACCTCTAGTTCTCCCCTGAGTTGAGATCCCTTTCCCCCAGAATCAACAACCTATGTTGTCCTGAAGCCATTTTTATGCCTCACTTTCCCTAGTAGACTTTCTATAACATCATCCCACTTTTCTAAAGTTTGCAAATCCCCACAACCTAGGCCTTTCCTATTTTTTTTTTTTTTTTGAAAATGATTCTTTTTCACCATTTAAAGCCTCTCTTTTTCCATTACATTGCTTATTCACCCATTCTAGTGTTGTTTCCCCCGCACTGGATGATTTTCCCATATTTTTCTCTTCTTATTTAGTAAATCACATGATTTCACTCTAGGGGTTTTTTGAAGTGATTTGGGAAAGTTTTAATTTTTTTCTTTTCCTTTATCTAATCTATCCACCCTAGATTATGGATTAGGATAATGATCTCATTTCTTCCTTTGTTCTTTCCAAGTAAATTGTTAAAAAAACATATTTAATTATTTCAAATTCAAATAATTACATTATCATAGTTTTTCCTCCACAAAGAAAATCTTGGCCACCATGCCATTACTAACAATACTTCAACTACTAAATAACAACATCTTAACTATAATAGTTTCTGAAATAGAGGGGCATTACATCTTCCCCCCTAAAATAAAAGAACACCATCCTTAATATTTATTACTCAGGAATTTCTTTGTCATACAAAGTTGGATAACTAGTTTTCATGCTATCTTCTAGTTCCCAAGTGGCCTCCTCGGGAGTAAAGTGCCTCCCACACCATGACCCGATTATGGAGCACAGTCTCTTTCCACTACAATACACAAAGTATCTTTGGTAGAAAATATCCTTTGGGATTCACCTGTAAGACGTTCCAGCCAACTATATGAGAAAGATCATGAACATATTTTTTTAGTAACGAAAGATGAAATACATTATGAACTTTAACATGACCTGGTAGAGCCAACTGGTATGATACTAAACACACTCAATCTAGAACTCCAAATGGCCCATAGAATCATGGTGCTAATTTAGCACACCCTCCGGTTCTAAGAGTACTTTTCCAAGGCTTAACCCTCATATATACATGCTCTCCCACTTGAAACTCCTTATGTGTCCTTTTTCTATCTGCATAAAGTTTTTGTTGGGCTTGGGATGTTTTAATATTCTATTGAATTTTCCACATTGTTTGCTCCATTTCCTATAGAACCTCGGGTCCAAGAAGTAACCTATCTTCAGGTTGGCTCCAACTGAGTGGGGTATGACATTTCCTACCATACAAGGCTTCAAAGGGGCTCATCTTGATAATATTTTGGTATCTTTTATTATAGGGAAACTCAACTAGATGCATAAAATCTTCCCACTTGGTGGGCCTATCCATCACTTACATTCAGAGCATATCCTTAAAAATCTGATTCGCTCTTTCAGTTCGCCTTTCCGTCTACGGGTGGTATCCAATATTGAAGTTCAAATTAGTTCCCAAACTACAGAACAAGGCCTTCCAAAGGTTGGAGGTAAAGTTTTCATCTCTATCTAAAACTATCATCTTTGGATCCCATGAAGTCTAAAGATATCCCTCATGAAGATGTTAGAAATTTGTGTAGTACCAAAAGTGGAATGTACTGGTATAAAGTGTGTTTCTTTAGTCAATGTATCAAATACCACCATAATGGAGTCATGTGGATGCTTGGTCCTTGGTAACCTTGTTATAAAATCCATGGATATCACCTCCCACTTCCATTCTAGTATGGGCAGTGGATTCAATAATCCTACCAGATGTTGGTGTTACACTTTTACTTTTTGGAACTCCAGGCATTTGGCTAAATAGTCTGCCACCTCTTTCTTCATGCCTGGCTAAAAAAAATATTTTCTTAACGCTGTTATCATTTTATGAAATCCAAGATGATTGACAAATGGTCTCTTATGGTATTAATATAGAATTAATTGTTTTAATACTTCTACATCAGGAATACAACCTATTTCGATAAGTAATTAAACCTCTTGAGTTAAAGCATACCCCAAAATTTCTTCCTGTTGTATTTTTAGCTGCATTTCTTGATAATTCGGGTCTTGTTGAACTATTAACTGTATCTATTCTTTAATATTTGTATTCACACTGCTTCCTACACTTTCTATAAGAGAATGTGAATATCTACTTATTGCATCAACAATTTTGTTCTCTTTTCACTTAATGTGTTTGATTTCCATTTCAAATTCGCTAAGGAATGCTAACCATATTGTCTGTCTAACATTTAGATTAGGTTGAATAAAGAAATACTCTAAGATGATATGATCAATTACTAACAAAAAATTCTTTCCCAACAAATAATGCCTCCACATTTTCAAGGCATGGATTGTCGTAGCTAGCTCCAGATTGTAAACAACATAATTTGGTTCATGTTTTTTCAGGTTTCTTGACTCATAAGCTATGACAACATTGCCTTGTAGTAGCACACCCCCAGCCCTTTTGGGCAAGCATATGTGCACATTGTAAACTCCTTATTTGGGTCTAATATCTTTAAGATAGGAGTTATTGTTAGTATTTTCTTCAATTTATTGAAACTCTCTTGGCATTTGTCTATCCATTCAAACTTCACACCCTTCTTCTACAAGGAGGTAATGTGGTAGCCCAACTTCAAAAACCCCTACACAAATATTCTATAGTACCTAGCAATCCCCATAAAGGAACGAACTACTGATATATCTTTCGGTATTGGCTAATTCATAATGTCTTTAACTTTCTCAACGTCCACCGTGAATCCCTCTTTGGAGATGATGCGTCCTAAATACTAGATTCTGGGTTTATAGAACTCACACTTACTTCTCTTTGCATAAATTTGATTCTCCCTTAGTGTTTGTAACACCAATCTAAGATTCTCTTGGTGTTCCTCCTCATTTTTAGAATACAAGAAGATTTCATCAATGAAGACTAACACAAACCAATCAAGGTACTTATGGAGCACACTATTCATGAGACACATGAAAGTCACATGTGGATTGGTGAGAATGAAAGGTAATACCATAAACTCATAATGACCATACTATTCTAAAAGTTGTCTTGTGTATGTCCTCATCCTTTATGCATAATTGATGATATCTAGTTCGTAGACCAATCTTTGAAAAGACAGTTTCCACCCTCGATCAAAAATATCGTCAATTGAAGGTAGGGGATATCTATTTTTAATAGTCAATTTATTTAGCTACCTATAGTCAATACACATTATAAATGTGTCATTTTTTTTTCTTAACAAGTAGTACCGGGGCTCCCTACTGTAACACACTCGGTCTGGTATAACCTTTATCTAATAACTCTTGTTCCTTCATTTTTAATTCTAACAATTCTAGGGTACTCATTCGGTATAGGGCTCTGGACATAAGTGTAGCACCTAGCACTAAGTTAATCAAGAAATATATGTTTCTCTGAGGGGGTACCTTGGGAAGTTCTTTAGGAAACGCGTCTTGGAACTCTCTTATTACAGGCAACTAGTTTATCCTTTCATCTTTTGTCTAATATCCATCTTATTCCACATGCACCATATAAACTTGACAACCTTTCCTTGTTTTTATTTTCAACTGTAATGTCGTTATTTGTCTAGCAAAGACTGGTTTTGGTTTTCCTCTTACTAAGCATTAGAGAAATTTTGAAGTTTAAAATAGGCCTCCTAAGAAAAATGTACAACCAAAATAAAGTTTATAAGAACCAATGAGATTCAAGATGATGATGTCAACCATAGGGGATGATTCACCATTTTTGGAGTAAAAAAATAGAAAGATTAAAAAATAATAAAATAATAAAACTATTTTTCCAACTTGTATTTTCAACTTATCTCCCTAAGACTTTACTCAAATTTCGAGTGGGAGTACTCCTTGGATGAAAAATTTAATTCCACATGCAAGGAGTACCCATGTTGCATACTTTCAATGGACCCTACTACATGAAAAATGAGAAATACAAGAAAAAGGTGATTGCAATCACATTTTTGATGTATTTTTGGCATTTTTCATGTAGTAGGGTCCATCGAAAGTATGCAACATGGGTACTCCTTGGATGAGGAATAAAAATTTGCATCCAATGAGTGTTTCCTCTCGAAATTTGAGTAAACCCATAGGGAGATAAGTTGAAAATAAAAGTTGAACAAATAGTTTTTTCCTTTTTCCCTTTAAAATTTGATGATTTAATCTAATCTTATTTTATTATTTCCACTATTATTTTATAATTTCCTTAGGAGGCCCATTATAGACCTCAAAAATCCCTTAATTAAGGATTTCCCCTATGATTTAATGCAACTCACTGTCTTTTCTAAATAGTTTACAACAACATTTTGTTGTTCTAACCAATCCATCCCAATTAGGAGGTCATATGACCCTAAGGGAAGGATGTTTAATTATAATTTTGTAAGGTATCCATTTAAATACATTATACATTGTTTTACCACATGGGTCACTATCTGTTTGGTACTAGTAGCTAGTTGTACCAACCAAGAAATTTGAAATTCTTTGAATTTTAAATTATACTTTTCCACCATCTGAGGACTTATATAGCTTAGGCTAGCCACAGGGTTTATTAAAATAAACATAGGATGGTTTTGGATAATATCTTCAATATCAATCATTGTACATTTATATTCTATCTATCAGTCCTCCAATGTTGCGCTAATTCTCGGAATTCTTCTGGCCACATCATTCAACATAGAAGCCTCATGTGCCACTTGGAAATTTCGAATGGACCTGGGGTTGTGGGGGAAATCATGTAGAAGATGTGGTTCACCACAACCCTAAATTTTAGTGGCTCCCTTTCCTTACTTCATGTGCTCTTTTGGCTACCCAACTCTACAGTTTTTGAGCTAGTGGAAGATTGTGCCGGTTGACTTTAATCTCCTCTATTAATTTTTTTTTGCTGGTACTCCTTACCAAATTTCTTTAAATAGGCAGGCTTCTACATTCTCACATTCATCCCCATAATTTTTTTATTTTTTCTCTGTCATGGTCTGGAACCTTCACTTCAATTTCTCAATGCTAGTAGAAAAGTCTAACCTTCCTAACTGCTTCATTCATAGTTCTGGGATTATCAAATCTAATTCTTTCTTTATACACCGCTAGTAAACATTTCAAAAATATCTGCAGCTTATGATTTTATTCTCTAATGTACGGCACATACCAAATTAGGTTGGTGCACTTGGTCACAAACTCATCCCTGGTAGGTTGTCCCAATCTCAATTCATGGAACTCTTTTTCCTAGTTGTCATAATACCTCTTGCTTAGATAACGAGCTTTAAATTTATGTTGGAAGTCCTCCCACAAAATAGTTTTCTCATCTAAGAGATGTATAATTTTCGTCTCCTCCCACCACAGGGTGGCCTTTCCTTGCAACTGATAAACAACCAATCTTTCGTTCAGGTTTCTTTCATATTCATACACCTGAAAGTACGTGACCATATTCAAGAGCCAGGCTTCCACATCCTCCTCTATTTCCCCATCAAAGGTAGGAAGTTTTATCAAAGTTAACACGCGTGCCATAAAAAAATTAATGCGAATTATCAAAATTAAATCATGTGCATCAATAATCACCATAAACACATTATTCAAGCATTCATTATAATGACCGAAGTTAACTCAGTTGTAGGTTACTTGGATTTGTGGACGTGGCCAATGGGGCCCTCTTCCATCTTTATTTTGTCTCTGTTTGCATAGACAGAGAGACACCCTATTGCAATTGGAAAACTTCGAGGCAATTTGCAATCGAGAAACTTGGATTGTGTTTTTGTTGTAATTTGCACAACCTGTATTCGTATTTTGAAGGGGCTTGGTGCTCAAGGCTCATTTTAAAATTCCATGTTACCTTTCCCATCCTACCCTTCTTCCCAATTCCCTATTACCCACACATCTCACCCAGTTAATAGTTCATACAAATTTGCAGCCAAAGCCAAATGAAGCTATTCAAATTATGAAAGCTGTGCCATGTTGTCCTTTTTCCCGATTGCCCCATTCTCGCATAGATCGCACAATTTTCACATAGAAATGACCAGCTCATAATTATGAAAACCCTGTTTGATTTGGCAGGTGATCAAACCAACAAAAAAAAGCTATAAAGGCAGATGAAGTTTCAGTCCATCATTTCCGTTTTTTTATGGCAACTGAATAAATAGTATTTTTCTATGGATTACATTTTAGTTGTGTGGCTTTATATATTTTTCCTCATTCTTGTGAACTTGTATCATGTATGTATTTTTCCCATTATGTAATCATCCCTTCAATGAGGATTTACCATGTTGAATAAAATTATGGTTTTAGGATTAATTTCACTGAAGTTTCTAGTGTAACTCTCAACTCTAAATCCACCTGATTAATCCTCGTAAGATTTTTGTACATACCAGTTCAATGAGTAATAGAAATGGAAAATGATTTGAAAAGTTGTTTCATTGGTATTTCAATGCCTCCCATGGCCTTATCTTAGTGGTCACAGTTTTTTCATACATAAAGGAGAATATAAATTAGGGATCAAAATTCCTTATCCTCACAGTGGCCCTATGTATCAGCACTCGTTTTTTCTGTGGAACTTTATTTGATAGAAACAAGCTTCTTGTAGGGTTTTTCACATTGTAGTATGTGTTATAAGAGAAATAAAATTTCAACGCACTTTTGATATGAGTTAGTAAAGGATATGGAATTCATTATCACACACAAATAATTTTCAGGAAATTGTAGATTATTATTTTTTTATTATTTTTTTTTCTAATGTGAAAAAAACACTGGTTTTGTAAATTATATTGTATAAAACTAGTACCTCTAGTCCAATTTGGACTCGGCATCATGTAAGGCCAAATGCCTCCATCCGAATATGAAAAACGTCCAGCTTGTAGCCCCCTTGGCCACAATCTACATATGTACCACATATAATTTATATAATGCATAAACAGAAATAAATAGTATTAATCAGTCCATTATCTAGTCAAAAATAGCATCAAAAAGTAATTTCCTAAAATATGGGAGGAAAAATAAAATAAGAAAATCGTCGTTGCACAAACATAGAATATATATAGGTGAAGCCATCAGTGGTCCCCATCAAGGGAAGGGAAGGAAGCAAACATCGTAGGAACAACCCTCCATCTCCAACGCAATATGTAGACCATCTTGTGGAGAATAAATACCAAGCTTGGACATATCATTAGCAATGGAATTGTGTTCCCTGTGAATGTATTGTATACTAACCTCTCGAAAAGTTCCCATGAGATGTCCTATGTTCCGAAGCTAGCCTTGTAGATGTGGGTGTTGCATATATGATCTGCCAAGTACATGGTTTATGATGGATTGAGAGTCCCTGAATATCTTTAGATTTGGAATGTTCAAATAATTTGTGAACCATAGAAGCCCCCATAGATCCATCACTTCTGCTTTCGTGTTGGTTCCTCTACCTCCTCCTCAATGTATCTTATATTTTTGGGTATTATCAAAGCATATCCAAACCCCACATCCAAAATTACCTCTATGTTCTGCATCATCAAATAATCCCTCTTGGAAGGTTATAGTGAGGCTAGTATTTCTGATAGGGTCTCAATTTGACCGAGGATTGGAAATCAAGAGTGGAATCGTCCGGGATATAAAGTTGTTAACAATGTGGTCCACATTGAGAGTTTTCCCTTCAAATATTATATAATTCCTAGATCTCCAGATTTCCCAAAAAGTCACAAGTGGGATGGCCCTCCATGGTTTTGTCTTTCTGTTCCACTATAACAAGCAAGTTTCAATTAGCACATGATTAATATAAGGGAAAGAGAGTTTACCAGAGATCTCTCGCCAAATATGGACAACCACCGGGAAACATATTAAGATATGTGGATTGCTTTCTTCCTCCTGCCTGCATAAAACATATATACATGGACCCTGTATATTCTGCTTCCTCATAGTGTCCCAGGTGAGCGTTTTGTTCTTCCATGCCAGCCAGGTGTATAAAATGATTTTTATTGGAATCTTAATCTTCCAAAATATTGTGAACCAACATACCTCATGTGTGTTATGTATGCAACTACTCATGAAATGATAAGTATCTGAGATAGAGATAGATCCAAGCTTCATTATCCCATCCCATCCCATCTAATCACTAAACTCTGCCTTGCATATACTGAATTTTCGTAGCTCTACCATACTTTTCTCCCAATTTCCAGCCACATCCCCAGGAAGCCCAATCTCCTCTGCCCTCTTCCATACCAAAATGGTGCCTATTCATGAACTGATAACCTGATCTAGGTAGAAGTATCCTCTAATATTTAAGCTATGTGTGAGCTTGCCTGAGAAAAATATTTCAACGACTGTACCAATAATGTGGTCCCTGCCAATGATAATATCCTTCCTTGAGCCAAATATCCAACATTTCCTTTTAAGAAACCAGTGCTTGACCTTGTTTAAGCTGATCCAAATAGTGGAACGAGTCAATTTCCCAACAAGCCCCTCTTGCATCCAGTGTGTGGCCTTGATCCCCAGGAGGTATTTGAATTATATGACATCCCCCCATAGGCATTTACCAAACAACCCCCACCATAATGTTTTTATGAGCAAGGCCCAACCAAATAATTTGTTGTTCAACATACCCCATTTCCCATGGCTCTTTGGCATGGTGATCATATCTAATTTGGTAAGGTGGAATTTTTGTGCATTTACTGTACCGGCCCAAATAAATTTAGCCATAATCTTATTAATTTTCAAAATAATAGTAGCAGGGAAGCAGTATAAGTCTGCCCAACATACCACAAGTTGTTGTGGGACTGACTGAGTGAGAGTAACACTACCTCCAAGTGTTAAACATTTGTGTTCCCATCGAGAAACCTTTTTATGAAATATTTCAATGATCCAAAGCCAGTATTTAATTATGTAGTTGTTTGGTTTAATATTGAAGCCCAAGTATTTTAATCTAGCACCAATCGACTTAGCATTCACACCAAAAATGTTTTTTATGTGCTCTATATCCTCCATACACCCCTCCCAAAATAGAATCATTGATTTATTCTTAATCATAAGAAGTCTTGAAGCTCTCCCAAACCTATAGAATATGTAATGTAGGTTTGTCCACGCCATTCTCGATATCATACTGAAAATCAGAATGCCATCAACAAAGAAGCTATGTGAGATATTTATGCCATTGCCCACTTTGAGAGCATTGAACTCGCTCTCCATACATGCATTTTTTATTTTATGGTTGAGGCCATCCTTGGCCGGAATGAATAGAAGCGAGGAGAGTGAACAACCTTGCCTCAAACCTCTTCCAACTCCAAAATGTATTTTGGGAAAACCATTAATAATGACCACATATCTAACATTAGTAACACAAGCCATAATCCATTCAGTGTTTCATACTTGGAGGTCAATTTTGTGTAGTACAATACGCAGGAATGCCCAATCGACACAGTCATATGCCCTTTGTAGATCCACCTTCATGATAAGAACATTCAAATTTTTAGTGTGAATGGTATGAAAACACTCTTGCACAGCAGAAGCAACATCATGAATTTGTTGATCTTGTAGGAATCCATATTGCTCTAGTGTAATGTGAGTGGACACAATGTTCTTGATTCTGAGGGAAATGATCTTGGATATCAGTTTGTATATCATATTAAATAATGAGATGGGTTGATAGTGATTGAAATTCCCCATAGCATTCTTTTTTGGAATAAGAGAAATGTAAGTAGATTTGATTTCAGGAGTGATATGACCCCCCAGTCTCCTTAGCAAGTTCGGTCCCATTAAATCAAAGAAATGCAAAAATAACTCAACTGTCCATCCATCCGGGCCAGGGTATTTTTCCTTGGTGAAATATTTAAGGACAACATGTATCTCCTCCAAATTGACAACCTTGTATAATTCTTCATTTTTTTTCCTCATCAAACATGGTAGGATATGAGTCAATACCATAGATCTGGTTTTTGGTGCACTCAACATCTCGCTTTTTGTAAGCATCTTCAAAGTATGTGGCCACTGCCTATTGTATCCCTAGAAGGGAATGAACCATGTTTCCATTTGAATCCTTGACGTCCCAAATGGTATTAACCATTGTTGTGTGATTTTCATATTGATGAAAGAATTTGGTGTTTTTATCCCCCTCCTGAATCCACAATTTCCTACTCTTCAGCCTCAAAGTAACCTCATGTATATGTAGAATATTTTTCTTCATATCCTTTAGTTTCTTGATATTGTGTAAGATCTCCACAGATAGGCATCCTAAATTCAGAGTTGGTCCCAATCTATCTAGCTCCTCTTTGATGTCTAGGAGCTCTTTGTTCAACTTGTTTTTCCATGTTCCCATTCCTTCACCACTAATTTTAAAGCATGGATATTCCCAAATATCGCCATCATTGGGAAAACATTTGAATATCTATATTGTGTCTATAAATATTTAATCAGAGTGTTAAAATCTGAATCTTCCAGCCATATCTGATTGAATTTAAAAGGCATCCCCATCCCTATTTTCTCCTTGCACCAAGTAAGGGTGATGGGATGATGATCAAAGATGAATGTGTTAATAACCTTCAATTCTAGCATGCCCATCCTTTCCAAAAGATCTTCATGTGCCATATATCTGTCAAGTCACTTAGCTATGTGTTTAGTACCAGCCCATCCATTTTGCCAGGTGAGGAACAATTTTAGCTGCCTAATGTCCACTAAGTTATTATTGCTAATAGTTTCTTCTAGTCTGTCAGCCAATGAGTCCATATTACATGTCAAACCCAAACATTAATCTAGGCTAGTGGTAGCATTAAGGTCATCCACAATAATGAGAAAACCAAATTTGAGGATGTCAACCTCCTCCAATCTATTATTGAAAATAGTCCTCTCTCAATATGGGGCATATAGATTGAGAATATGCAATCGCCCTGACATTCCCCTAATACTACCTGGCAGAAAAATACCAAAAAAACATCTATAAGCTTTAAATCTAACCCATATTTGGTTCCATAGAGTAGGCAGCCACCCGGAGAGGCCAATAGAGTCTACTGCTACCAAATGCCACTCAGGTAGAATTTTCCAAAAGTAATCTATCACCTTCTGTGCCTTATTCATAGTTTCTTGTAATAGGATGATATCAGGATTAGCAGAAAAAAAGAGTTCACTGAGGGAAAGTTATTTGTGTGAGTCCCAGAAACCCCAAATATTAAGTGATAGGAAAAAGGTCATAACACCCAGTGGACGGGCTATGAATCTCTAAGAGCCCAAGGTTTAGTGGTGGAGCAAATTTAAATGTTGATAAGGGAGGAGGAATGGACAGTTGAGAAAGGAAACATCCTGGACTGTCCCTGAAAACGTCTATTGTCTCATTTTTTCCTCCACCACACCATAATGTTAAGTGCAGAGTTAGGCTAATCTTTAGGTATGATGGTGGGTGCAGTCAATGGATAGTAAGTGACCTAGTTTCCAGAGTCTTTTTGGAAAGGATGAACTCAATGTCACTGTCAGTCGAGTTATTAGGGGAAGATATATGTGGCCTGGGAGAGAGGGGAGGGATGTTGGAGGCTTGGATGTTAGGGAGTGGCTAAGGAGGAGTAGAATATGGAATATTTTCCCCCTCTGCTAGGACCCCAATGGTTGTCGGGAGAGGAGCTAGCATGGAATCCAGTGAAGGAGGTGGTGGAATAAACAGGACCAGGGCGTGAAGGATAGTAGTGGAATCAGAATGATGAGGGGCATATCTAGGAAGAGGGAATCCAAGTTGAGTGAGTTTTGAGGGGACCTGGGGGGATGATGGAACCGTATTTGGAGAGGTAGAAGATGGGAAATCCATGGATTTCAAATCAAAAGTTGAAGGTAGTTTTAAAGGAGGAGTACCTTAGTTTTGTTTTCAAAGTTGATCATTGAACCAAATAGTGTCTGCAGTACCACCTCCATGTGACTGGTACCTAGCTCATCACTTAGTCATCCTGGTTCAAGCCTCCTTGTTCATTTTTTTCTTCCTCTAGTGCTTTCGTGGGCATTTTTCCATGAGATGTCCAGTGCGATGGAAGATGAGGAAACGAAAGTGAATGCACCAAAAGTCTAGCCACTAATGTATGTGATTATTTTCCTAGACCAAGTCAATGTGATTAGGGAAGCCCCCACAGAAACCCCTTTCTATTAAAATCCAGGCAACTTGTTTATCCCTGGCCCCTAAACACTTCAGGTCAACATAGTTGAATTTTCCCATTGCATTCCCGATCTCGATGAAGACCTTCCTCGTCCAGAATTCAATGGGTAAACTAGGTAGTTGAACTCATATAAACTTATTTAATGGAGCATCCCTGATTAGATTGAAGCCAATGTGCCATGGGTGTAGCGATAAGAACCCATGTCACGCACCCATGTTGATATGATAATTTTCTCTAGATCTTCTTGATAGAGGAAATGAAAACTATACCAGGAGTTCATGAGTTTGCTTACATTGGGAATGTAGCCGAGGAAAATTTTCAACTTAGACGCCACCCAATATCTCATCTCCTCCTCCAAAAGGTTAGAAAAATACCACCTCCCTACCAGGGCATGATTCTAAAGACTGATCACCCTATCCAGCAGCAAGTGATAACAAAATCTCAAAAGTTATGTCTGTGGAGAAGTCGTAGTCACTCGATGCTTCTATTTGGACTTAGGGCCATGGGGGAATGCGTTTTGTTTTGCAAACAAAGGAGGATCAACATGATGAACAACTATAATATTTTTCATGCAACGCGTAACATAGTTATGACCCCCTGCCGAGTGGCCCACCTTAGGTCCAACTACCGCCCAATGTGCATGACTTGATGTCAAGTGCAAGTTCATAGAATTTCCAATGGTGTGTGGCACCTCAGCCTCCAGGGTGGCCTGGATAATTTCCTCATGTGCAAATGTGTCATAATTAAAGAGTTTTGATAGGTCCATAGACCCCAGAAGTAATAACTAGGGCGTCATGTAGCCAATCATGCATGAAAGATCCAGGTAGGTAGGAAGATCAGCAGTCAGGAGGAGTGGAAATAAAGTCGACGTGACCTTGGATAGAGTGAAGGGAGGAGTAGCATCCAAAAGAATATAAAAAAAGGAACCCTAATCCCATCACCATATAGTGATCACAACGCGTAGTACCTGCATCACAAATCCCCCAACCAACCCCACCACCATTTCTTGTCCCAATTTAGTAATTTAATGTTAGAATGTATGAGCATATTCCAAAATACCAACTCCACACCAACCCCCGCACCTAATTATCGCCTGAAAATAGGGAGGGAATAGCGGAAACATGCAAATAATTCAATGGAATGGACGTGTCCTTGAAATGTGTACCATCTCATAAAGGGATCCAATTATTGAGTAATTTGAAATGGTCGGGAAAGAACAATTGACCTCCAGTAAGAGCACCAAAACATCATGCCACCCTAGCAGCTAAAACAGTGGTGAGGCGAGCAACACAAATTAATTCACCTATAATTCCTGATCTAGTGGAAACAAAGCAATATAGATCTCATCCCTCGGAACAACAACATCCCAAACATGCCCACAACTAGTTGCAACATCTAGCACTAAAATCCTTGTAGGGTCTGGAAATAATAGACATTTCAATCCATCTTACCTAGAGCGTGGTGTAGTTCATAGTCATGAAGTAGGAACCTATATCTTGGTTCGAAGTCGAGAAAGAAAGTTTAAGGCTGTCGGCCCAAATAGGCCTGTGGACTCCTTCTGATATTCAATATTTGGTCTCGTATCATACAGAAGAGGATGTAAATGGTGATAAGAAAGATGACCAAAATGTGAAAAATCTTAGAAAAGAGGAAGGGAATCATTCGAGGAGAGGGGGAAGGAATTAAAAAGTAGACAATCCCCGGTAATAGGCCAAATGGAGAAAGATGGTAGCATAGAGCAGAGTGGGGGGGAAGGTAAAAACCAAGTCAAGTGTGGGAAATACCAGTGAGTGAGTGAAGGAGTAAAGTGTTCCGAGTCCCAAGCCACATCAGGGTCCAATCGTCAGTAGTCCAATAATAATCTTCAGTAGAATAACATACCTGAGAGCTTGCACCGTCATCGTCATCCTCTGAACCACCTCCTCTGTTAGTTGTCTGGTCGACTTACCATGACTTGCTCATGGTGGATTCCAGTGAGTTTTGATTCATCGAGACTGACATGGTGGTACAAAATTTAGTTGTAGAGATCCCGTTCTCGGTCATCCATGGGGTGATAAATTGTAGATTTTTATGATAAAGAGGATCATCTTATGGGTTATTATCGTTATTCCCAAAAAATATCAAAAAGAGAAGGTTTAATAGATTCTAAATTTTATATTACTGTCAAATAAAATTAATTTATGTATAAACAATTAAAAATTATCTTCATATCTACTCTCTTAACAATGTATTAGTTTTATGGAATTTTCAGAAGGGTATACTAATCACAAGGAAATTTAATCTAAATTTATAAAAAGTTTACACAGTAATACAAGTAGATGAGACATAGACCCTGATGGAAGAACTGAAGGAGGGCGATTAGCTAGGGTTCTAGGTTTTTGCAGAGTTTGTTCTCTATGGATGGTCGCAAAGGGGGGAGTTCCACTCCCTCCTATAGGCAGGTTGTGGCTAGCAAGGGTAAAAAACCAATGGAGAATGACAGAGGTCCTTCAGAAGGAAGGAAGAGAAATAGCGAAGAGGAACAAGACGGCACTAAATCAGGGGAGAATAACAACACTAAGGACAATGTGGAAGAAGACAAGGAACAAAGCAAAAAAGATAGAGCACAAAAGGGGCCATGTAAACCTAAAGCTACGATTATGCCCAAATTTGTTTTAAATGACCCTACGTTGCAGGCGCACAGAGACCACATGCATACTTATGCAATCATTTACAAATTCATGGGTTTATGGCCCACTAAAAAAGCTTTGCAAACATGGATTAAATACCACTGGAAACCGAAGGGAAGCATTGACCTACATCTTGGGTCAAAAGGTTTCTTCACTATGGTTTTTGCAAATATTGAAGATAAGGATAGAGTGTTTGAAGGAGGGCCCTACTTTTTTGCTACAATAGGCCTTTATATGCGACCTTGGATTATGAATTTTGTTCTGGAGCGTGATATTTTTACTTCGGTCCCGATCTAGGTAAGACTCTATTGTCTACCTCTTGATTACTGGCAAACATAATCCTTAGCTGCCATAGGAAATAAGTTAGGAAGTTTTTTCAAAGCTTCTGAAGCCACTAGAAGGGGAAAATACACTTCTTTTGCTAGAATATGTGTGGAAATGGATCTCTCTGGAGCTCTACCGGATGAAATAATCCTGTAAGTATTTGATGAAGAATGGGTACAAATAGTAGATTATGAACACATTCCATTCAGATGCTGCAAATGACATGAGCATGGGCACCTAATCAGAGACTGATCTCTCAATAAAATAGAAAATAGGTTCAAAGCTAATACTATGAAAGATACTGAAAGCTTTCACAAAGTGGCACATAAATAAAAAGGAAGTAAAATGGGACCAAAGACATGGAAATCAGGAGGACAACAAACCAGTCAAAATAGGTTCCAAGTTCTTGAAGAGGAAGAAGGGATTACAAAAGTAGATCAAACAAAAGAATGAAATCCAGTGGAGGAGGGGTAGAAGAAGATAACGATCAAGCACAAGATAATATTAAACAGAAAGAAACTATGATGAATGAAGCAGAGTTGGAGATGGACCAGGAAATGACCCAGAGTGAAATGGAAATGGAGGACCATGAACTACAAGAAATACTTGAGAAAGAGAACCTAGATTTGGAAGGTTTCTTGGATAAAGGAACTAGGGAAGGAGTCAATTTGTTACCACTAGAGGAGTTTAGTAGAGTTCAGCAGTTGTTTTTATGGAAAACCCAGACCAACAGAATGCAGGGGCAAAGAAACAATGAAAGATTGGGCAGCAAAGGTGTGAAAGTGATGAAAACCACCCCAGGATTAGCTCCCAGAAACCTAGGAAAGAAAAGAGGTAGAAAAAAGAAGAATCAACTACTGATGGAATGTGGAAAGCTAATGATAGATTCAGGTAAAATGAAAGACCTTACCAGCTACTCCTTTACAAATCTTTAATTATGAAGTTTACTTCTTGGAATATTAGGGGTCTAGATAGTAAAAGAAAACAAAGACTACTGAGTAATAGAATGAAACAAGTAGCTCTTGATATGATCTTCATCCAGGAAACCAAATGTTCCATTCAAAAAATAAAAGAAATCCATAGCAAATGGCTCAATAGATTTGAGTTTCTGGAAGTCAAAGTAGAAAATACTGCAGGAGGTATTCTCACTCTTTGGAATCCCCAAAAAATTGGCATAATAGATGCTGAAGCATCTAGGGAATATTTATCTGTGGTCATTCAACCTGTGGGAGACAAGGAAACCTACATATTAACGAATGTGTATGGTCCTCAAAGAATAGATGAGAAACTCAGGTTTCTAAATTCTTTGGAGGATCTCAGAGACGGACATGCAGGATTACCATGGATTTTGGGGGTTGATTTTAACATGATCAAATCACTTTCAGAGAAAAAAGGGGGAACCAGAACTACAAGTAAAGATTTTCTAGCTTTTCAAACGTTCATAGATAATATGAAGTTAGTGTACATTGTAACAAGTAATGGTCTCTTTAAATGGAACAAAAAAAGAGGAGGTGAGTCTCAAGTGGCCTCAAAATTAGACAGATTCATGATCTCAGAGGATCTTATGCTCATAGACAAGGAAATGATAGCAAGAGTTCTCCCCTTCGGAGGGTCAGATTACTGGCCGGTTCAACTGGAGGTGTAGGGCATTGGAACCCCCAGGAATAGACCTTTTAGATTTGAGAACATATGGCTATCCCACCCTGATTTCATTAATAACATTGCAACATGGTAGTCAAAAGATTTGAACATTCGGGGCTCAAGAATGTTCCTTCTTCAAAAAATACTAAAACACATCAAGCTCGGGATCAAAGACTGGAAAAAAAATGAATTTGGCAATATTTTTGAAGCTAAAAAATCTATTGAAGGTAAAATGCAGGTACTCAATCAAGCCCTTATCAAGGATGGCTTTGACAAAGCCAAAAGTGATCAAGTTTCCAAATACCACCAAGACTAGGAGAATTTATGTAAACAAGAGGAAATATATTGGAGACAAAAGTCTCGAGTTCAATGGCTAAAAGAAGGTGAGAGGAATACTAGATTTTTCCATAGATCCACGATTGTGAACAAAGCCCATAACAGGATTTCCTCGATCAACGACAAGGATCGTAATTTTCTCAATTCTCATGAGGAAATAGAAGACATGCTAGTTCAGCACTTTAGCGATATAGCAAAAGAGACCAATTCTGATCGAGATCAGGCCATCAGGGATCTTTTAAGAAATATACCTAGGCTGGTGTCTAGAGAGGACAATTACAACCTTAATAGGCCAATGACTGAAGAGGAGGTCAGTGAAGTCCTTAAGGAAATGCAGAATGGAAAGGCGCAAGGCCCTAATGGTTTCAATGTGGACTTCTGCAAATCCTGCTAGAGTATATTCAAACAGGATATCCAGAATGTAGTAGAAGATTCTAGGAGGAATAAGACCATTTTGAAGGTGCTCAATACCTCCTTTATCTCCCTGATCCCTAAACAGGACTTGGCTCAAATTCCTGATAGGTTTAGACCCATTGCTTTGTGTAATGTGGTTTATAAGATAATATCTAAGGTGGTGGCCAATAGACTCAAACCTCTCCTTCCTACTCTAGTTTTTATGGAACAATCTGGTTATGTAGAAGGTAGACAAATTCTTGATAATATCATTCAAGCTCATGAAGTGGTGCACTCTCTAACCAACAATAGGAAGGCAGGCATGATAATGAAATTGGATATAGAAAAAGCTTATGATAAGTTGAATTGGTCCTATATTAGGAAAGTTCTCATTGCATTTGGGTTTGATCACAGCTGGGTTAGATGGGTCATGGCCTTGGTCACTTCTGCTAGCTTTTAAATTCTGGTTAATGGCTCTCCCTCAAAGATTTTTATTCCCTCAAGAGGCCTTAGACAAGGAGACCGACTCTCGCCTTTTCTCTTCATCCTCAGATGGAAGGAATGGGGAGGTCTATCAAGCATGCAAAAGATTCGGGTCAAATCAAAGGTCTCCAACTATTTGATGATGGACAGGCCTTGACTCGTCAACAATTTGTGGATGATACCATGCTGCAGGGAATCCCAACGGTCAAAGAAGCTCTCGCGTATAAAAAAATCCTGTGGGACTTTGCCATGGCTTCAGGTATGAAATTTAATCTTTCCAAATCAATTTTTTTTTCTTTAATACTAACATAGCCATTCAGAGGAATATTTCCAGAATTCTGAGCTTTCAAAGAGATATCCTTCCCTCAAAATATTTTGGAGTGCCACTAACTGCTAAACCTTTGCACAAGAGAATTTTGGAGCTAGTGATTAATAAGATGGAGGAAAAAATCAAGAAATGGACTATAAGATCTTTAAACTTGGCTGGAAGGCCGGTCCTCACTAAAGCTGTTCTTCAAGCAATCCCAGTTTTCATGCTATCATCAATCCTAGCTCCTAAAGGAGTCTTGCAACATTTCAGATCCATTCAAAGAGAATTTCTTTGGGGTAAGGGGGAGGAAAGAAAGCAATAGGCCTTGGTGGCCTGGGATAAAATCTGCAAACCTAAAAACCATGGAGGACTTGGTTTGGATGATCTAGAGATTCTTAGCATGGTTTTAGGGGAAAAATTATGGTGGCGATGGGTCAAAGATCCAAAGGCTCAATGGGCTAGTATTTTGAAAGGAAAATATGATAGCTCTTGGTAGTCTAATGATCACATAAGAATGTCTAGAAGTATTAAAGGCTCACACATCTGGAACAAGGTCTGGGAGAATGGAAGATTAATTCAACAAAACAGCTTTTGGGAAATCATAGATGGAAATCTGGCATTATTCTGGGAGGATAAATGGCAATAGGAACCTATACTTATTTCAGAGGACTTTCTAGATCTCAAGAATGAGACAGGCTCTAAAGGATTAATTAAGGTAAAATATTTCTGGGATCAAACCAACAATGCAGGAAAATGGAGAACCTGGAGACACATAGAGTGCAGGGATGGCAGCCCTTTGAAAGAAAAAGCAGAGGAGCTTAGGAATTTGGTGGAAAAAAGGAGGATATTAGTTACAGAAGGGTAGAAACAACTCAGATGAGGAAACAATAATGAGGGTTCCTTTAATCTTAAGGGGGAAAAATGTTTACTCCTTGAGTTGGATTCACAGGTCCCAGATAGAATTTGCTTGAACCTATGGAGGCATCAAGGCTGGATGAAGATTAAACTTTTCATGTGGCTATTTTATCATAAGAAAATATTGACTTGGGAAAACATCAGGAAGAGGGGAGTTTTGGGGCCTTCCAGATGCTAGCTCTATGGTGAACAAGAGGAAACTATGGAGCATATTCTAAATAATTGCAGTTTTACCTCCTGGTTGTGGGATTCATTTGCTGCCATATTCCTACAGACAGACAGAGACCAAGGGTGTATCATCAACACTCTAATCAAGTGGAGACGTAACTTTTTAGAATATGAATTTCTTGATGTGGCTTGGCCTCTTTTACCAGGCTTTATAATATGGAATGTCTATAAAGAAAGGAACAAAAGGATATTCAAGAATGAAAAAAGCCCCCCCCCATCGACGTTTTGAGCAGATCTTAAACCAGATCAAGGAAACGGTTGGAACCACTGTTCGGAACCCCCTTAAGAACCCTCATACGGTTGTAGAGTTGAGAAGTCTTAGTCAGCTAGGATCGCAGGGGCTCATCCCCCAAGGCTGGGAGAGGAAGGTTGTTCAAATGGTTACTAAACAGGACATCTAGCACCCTCCCCCACAAGGTTTTTTAAAATACAATATAGACGGGGCTTCCAAATGTAACCCGAGAACTGCTAGTTTTGGAGGGGTGTTGAGGGATAAAAGTGGAAGCATTCTTGTCATCTTTCACTGCCATTTAGGAAAATCCACTAATAATATGACAGAGCTCATGGCTATGGAACATTGTCTTGACTTTCTAAAGTAGGATAACAGCCAAAATGTGATTTTGGAAGCTGATTTTGAGCTAATTATTAACTCAGTCAAGAGAATCAGTTGTGGATCAGCACTGGAAAAGGTATCCAAAAACTGGAGGTTGATTCAGGTCTTTCAAAGGATTCAACAACACCTCCAGAGCCTTCGCACAGTTAGGTTTAATCAAGTGCAAAGATCGGCCAATAAATTGGCAGATATTCTGGCCAACCAAGGAGTGATTCGTTCTGAGTTTAAGGTTAAAATGGAGTGGGAAGAGATGCCTTAGGACAGATTAAGTACGGTTTGTTAGGACCAAGCTGAAGAAGATTGGAGGTTGGTTCAACTCAGAGCCATGGAGGTTAGTTCCAGATGACCAGGCTCCATTTTATTTTTCAACCTATCTCTCAATCTGGCCCATGCAGATGGCAGATCATTGTCAGCCTCTGTATCCCATATTATTTTGGAGACATATGCTCCAGTAGAAAAATGGGCAGAAGAATCGAGTTCATGGATCGTTGGCGGGAGGAATGGTATGGTTGAATTAGAGCGAAGGAGCGGAATCCGAGTTTCTTCAGTGGATGGAATATCTCAGGCTCTCTCTCTATGGATACCATACTTCTCTTGAAGCGGTTTATGATTTATCGCAAGCGATATAAGTGGGAAGTGGTTTTAAAGTTTTGGGGGCGATTCCATTCTTCAACTGACACGTGGCCAAGGGGAGGGACCGAATACCGCCCTCATCGCGTGCTATTGTTTGGTCCACTTGACCTGTGAGATATGATTCTTCACCGTTCGATTAATCAAGATGGATCGACAGCCAGGAATGATCGTGCTTGTTAGTGGATCCATGGGTTAAGCGCCGAGCTTTTTGGTACCGCGATTTCCTCCATGGCCATCGGTTCCAGAGCGAAGATTGGACGGTTAAGATTAAAGCAGCAAGGCGAGATGAGCAATAGTTCCTGGGCGAGAATTAATGTCTTGAGTACAGTTGATAGGTGGACCAAATCTTCTTTTCAGATTTTGGTTCCCTTTTCTTTCAGAACTCGTTTGTAAAAGGTTATGTGGGGTTGATGGATTTTCTCCCCTAGGGCTTTTGGGTGGAAACCCTAGTAGACTGAAAGTTGTCTAAACAGAGAAACACACATTCACACAGCCATTACGCTATAATAAGCAAATTCTAAAGTATGAAGGACGTACCTCAGGTCCTACGTTCGAGAAGTTCCTCAAGGGTCCAAACCCTTCTTCAACTCCCTCTCGCTCCCTTGTCCTGCAAAACAACCAATTCCAGAGAATGCAGCAGTATATGGACAAAGACTTATACAAAAATCATCTTTATGTTATAAAAGAAGGAAGTTAGTTATGAACTTTGAACAACCATTCATACATGAAATTCAAACATGAACATCATAAACATAAATAAGAAGCATATCAGGAACCAAGACGTGTTTCTTTATTATAGACAAATAGAATGTACAAAAGGAGTAATATCACCTGAGTAACCTTTCGCAGGCTCCAAGCAAAGCATCCTTCCGGATCCGTCCAACCTCAAGCCTATAGCATATCTCCTTCCAAGACTCACTCCATGATGCCATAACTAGTGGATGAACATCAAATCACAAGGAAACAAAGGTTTCCTGTACAAATGGGGGAAGTGCAGAAGGCACAAGGGTCTTCAAACCTGGTCAGGGGAAAATCTCAGTATAATAACCTTTCTCTCTCTTCTCTCCTCCCTTAGGCCTTCCCTTTGATGTCTTTTTATATCAATCCCAAAGTATTTTTTTAGTTAGGAATTGGTTGGGAACAGTTGGGCCACGGGCACTAACAGGTGATCAACAGGTGAAACCCGCGATCTCCGCCCGAAAATAAGGAGTTTTATATATATATATTTTTTAAGTGTTTTAATACATATAAGTTGGTTGGGTATATGCAGACCCGCGTATACACGCGTTTAACTCAGAGAAATATCGTGTACAGGGAATAAAACACTGTTTTTTAAATTTGGGACCAGGTCTGGAAGGAGGGGTTGCCCTAGGCCATGAGTGCAGCATCACAAACCATAACAGTGAGATTTGGAGCTATAACAGATGCCCCCTAATATATGAGGTCAGAAGGGGTACATGATGGCCGAAATATATTAAGCAAGTACATGGAAAGGAAATCTACCAAAAGCTAAGGAGTACTTCACCGTAATTCAGCCTGCCTAGCCACAAAAGTAAATCAGAAAGAAACACCGTCTGAGGCGGGCATACCCATGCTCAGAGAAAGCAAAGCATGTCCGCATATCAAGTACAAGCGGATCCACTAAGTATACAAGTATAAATCACTGGAAAACACATAATGGATCATCTGATCATGATCGAACAAGTACATGTCTGAATATCACATATAAAACTGTCAATGATGCTGAAAGATACAACGGATCGCTGATATCAAAGACTGATCCCAAAAGGTACCAACTGAACATGATGGAAAAGGATGGTACTACACTGCAAACTCAGGTGCCAGCATATAGAATGTCGCCATGACTGACTGCAACATATAAGGTGGAGTGGTATCAACTAGCAACAACAGGAGCAACTGTCAAGTGAACCAATGAATGTTGATACAACTTGAGGTCTTCACCGACCACCGTGGTACACTTCTACACCATGGGAATAAATGATCTAAATTTTACCATGTGAGAAATCGTTTGATTACCAGTCATTGATGTATACCGTTAACAAACGCGAGACTACTCACCGATAATGATAATAAGCGTCAAGGTACCCAATACAAACCAACAAGTGCGAATAAATGATCTGGAGTCGAACACCTGTAGAATCTATCGATCAGGAGACTACAAACCCCAAGGTACTACCAAATGGACTCTAGATCTTTGCCCCAGAGCAATGAGTCGGAGTCGATAGGGAAAGATCTGCTAGAAGGAAGGCATTAAGGCATCCTTCATCCAATCTAGCGCAGTGTAAAACCCTAAG
>APFE030632590.1:0-21221 GCA_000404065.3 Pinus taeda | reverse complement strand
GCCTTGGAGGGAATGGAACAAATCAATTCGATGAAAGCAAGTGACTTCTTAGATTTGGATTTAGTTACGGCCAAATCGAATTCTTACAGGATGACGATCCATTTAGAATACTTTCCCCCAGTAACTGATGAGTTAAGATGGAGGTCATAGGGTTGCATTCAAAAATCACTATAGTCGTGCGCAAAAGTATATAGTGCCGAAACCATTGAATAGCCTGAACCATAGCCAAGGCTAACTTCTCGACATGCGCATAATGTGTTTCAGTGTTGAGGATATTTCAACTAAGGTATTAGATTACATGTTCATTGTCTTCGTCGTCCTCTTGGACCAAGACCGTAGAAATGGTGCTAAGGGCAACAACTAGGTAAAAGAAGTAATATCAATAATAGTCTGGTGGATGCAACAAAAGAGCATTTACGAGGACGACCTTCAAATCATGAAAATATTTTTGGGCCACCTTGTCCCATACAAAGGGTGTTCATTGTTTGAGCAACTGTGTAAGTCCTGTGGCCAACCCCACATAGTTGGGTATAAAACGGCGAAGAAAGTGGGCCTTTCCTTGTAGGCTCTAGATTTGGTGTAGTGATGATGGAGGGGGTAAATTTACAATGGCCTCGACTTATAGCAGATCTAGGAAAATACCATCCTTGGAAATGATGAATCCAAGGATTCGTCCTCATTCTACACAGAAAACACATTTGTGTGGGTTTAACCAAATGTTATAGTGCTTGCAGTGCAGAAAACTATGTCGAAGGTGGTCTGGGTATTCTTGGCACTTATGAGAATGAGCAAGAAGGTCATCCAACTAAGGCTAGACAATGTTACGAATGTCATGAAACACATAGGAGATTTCTTGTTCAAATGTGGCTCCAACATTTTTGAGGCTGAAAGGGAGCTTCTTGTACCTGAACGTACCCCACGGACAAATAAACGCTATCTTTTCTTGATCGTCAAGTGCAATGTTGATCTTGTTGTAACTAGAAAAATCGTCCATAAAGGAAGAGATCTCGCTCTCAACACATTCATCAATGATTTGATCAATGAAGGGAGTATGATAGTTGTATTTAAGATAGGCATGATTGAGATCTTGATAATCTAGGAAAATGTAGATCGTGCCCTATTTTCTAGTGACCAGGACAATATTGGACACCGAGTCTTTAAGCGGGATGGGATAGATGAACCCAGCCTTGAGAAGTTTTTCAACTTCACCATTAATAGTGGAAGCCTTCCTAGTGTACACCAGGTGAAGCCATTGGCTAACAGGCTTTGCGTGCAAATATGTTGGTATTTCATGCACCACAATGCTAGGATCAATGTTGGGCATTTCTTTGTAGGACGATGCAAACACATCACGAAATTCCTAAAATAGACGAGTATATGTCTTGATCTCATATCAAGAACAAGATACCTCAATATGAACATGTTCAATGATATCGGGTTTGATAGAGATGTCAATCGACATCATTTGGGTAATATTACCCATATTTCCTTCGAACCATACTTCATGAGTAATAATCAGTGGCAGAAAGGGAGAAAAGGACTTCTCGAAAATGGTAGGCATGACGCAGGAATGAGGAGCGATGATGAGTATCAATCCAAGGTAGTTCCTTGAGAGACATGACTTCCATGATACCTTCATCAGCAAGGAAAGTTTCAGGTAAGGGATCAGGAGATTTCAAAGTGTCAATCCATGGGGATTGAGAGTACATATCGAAGGAGGTCTTCGACATATTAAAATCAGAGGATGCGGAGTTTGAAGCCAAAAAAATTTCCATGTAATTGACTTTGGCGGGACTAGGTGGAATAACCTCACCCTAGGTATCAACAAGCTCTAGTGTAGGTATGACCCAAGGATCAGACTAGACCAAGATCATGTTGATAGAGGCAAGATGAGGAGGTGAAAGTGGAAAAATTCCCATTAAGTCGGAATCTTTAAAGAGACCTACCCCTTCACTCTCATAGGGAGCACTAGTGTTCTTGATGTATGGAACATTTCCATTTGAGGAGGAAGAGGAAAAGAAATAAGATTGGTCGATGGTGACAATATTCCCTTGAGGGGGAAAAATGATCACGCAAGATAAAGAGGAGGCCATGGCATGCATGGGATGAGTCCAACTTCAGTCGAGTAGAATATTATAATTGAGATTGGCGTCAACAATTTCTACTTCGACTTGCACTATGTTTCCTTCAGGGTGATGGCAAGGTTAGGTAAGACACCGAAGGGTCGTGAATCATGCCCATCGAAAGCTTCCAAAGTGTTCAAAGATTGGTTCAATGCAGGGGAACCATTAGCCTTCAACCATGCAGTTGACATGATGCAGGTGGAAGCAACTTCATCGATGATAGTTCAGTGGATGGTCTTCTCATTGATGATTACTTGAATAAGAAAGGCAATCTAATGAGGGAACCATGGAACATGGTTCTCTAGATCAAAACATATCAAATTGGAATCGATGGGATTGATGCCTTCGATAGTTGACTGCAAAGGTTATCATTGTGATGGGCAGCTTTGGAGTACATCAAGAGATGACATGGCTAATGACACTTGAGCCAAATCCTCAACAATATTATAGTGCTGAGCAGCTTGGGCGTTGGGATAACATGAGTATTTCCGTAGTACACCTTGAGAGGGTGGCCGCATAGTGGAATTAGGGTTAGGGCACTCAATATACAGAGGGCCAAAACTCAGGGTGGAAGAAGAAGGTGCATCTTCTTTCTCTTTCCTAGCTACCAAAGTAGGAGTTTGATAGTGTTTTGATCTAGTAGCCACATTAATAGGCATATTCTTCATAAACATTCGAGATTTGGAGGAAGCAGATTGAGGTTGGCCTACCATTTGGGTTTGTTGAGATGGAAAAAGCTCTTTGATGACAATAGGGGTCCCTTTGAGTAGGTGACTAACTTTGGATCGTCGAGGACAATCTTTAAGTAGTGATCTTCCTAAAAAATGAGGCAGGGTTACTTAGGCTTTTCTTGTGAAGATTCACCAACAGACAATTTGGGAGGACCCTGTTTCGGGACATAGGCATTAGCTTTGAATTTTCCTTTCTTCTTTCCTTTTGAGGATTTGTCTACTATGGTAGACTGGACAATGAGGACCTCTGAGGTTTTACCAGGGCTAGGTGGATTCTAGGACAGACTATTAGGAACAACATTTGAGACCGATTTCTGTCTAGAAGAATTTTGAGTAGGGGTTTTTGATACTGAACCAATAACTCCATTAACAGGAGGAAAAACTAGTGACTTTGACGCTGCAGGATCAAATGATGGCTGTAGAGCATTGGGTAATAACTTTTACAATGTGCCAGACTGAGAGTAAACTAGATCCAAGTATTGGGCATGGGTGATGGCCTACTCTTCAATGACACATCCACCCATAGCTATATCGTGAACAATTGGGGCCATGAATGATTTGGTAAACCATTATGTG
Source organism: Pinus taeda (assembly GCA_000404065.3). Classification (NCBI taxonomy): domain Eukaryota; kingdom Viridiplantae; phylum Streptophyta; class Pinopsida; order Pinales; family Pinaceae; genus Pinus; species Pinus taeda. Next base: position 17,791 of record APFE030632590.1, on the reverse strand, counting down.
AGCAGCTGATCAACAATATCAAACTTGATCAGGCGACGCCTACGTCTCCATTCATGGATGTGATCGGATATGTTTGTCGCAAAATCTTGCTTAAGCAACATGAGAAAATAGGTGCCAGTTTCATAGCGAACCGGCAACTGAAAATGCACGAGGAAAGTCATGGCTAAAGAGTTAAAGTCATGGTAAGTACTTCAAGGTAGCTTCATGTACCACTTTTCCGCAACACGCGTGAGGGTCCTTTGGAAAATACAAAGATGAATGAAATCATCCACATAAAAGTTCGATGAGCACCAGAGGTGATAAGTCATCACATGGGCCTAAGTATCTTATTTAGCTTTCCCATCAAACTTTGGGCAATCACCTCGTCTCTTGGACAACACCGGAGGCTAGTACGATGAATGAAGGACCATATCATTCATAAAGCAAGAAACATTTGGCAACTCGATTGTAGCCAAGAATGGAAATTGGGTGTTAAAATGCATGGGAGGTCGATAAGTGGGCCCATAGGGAGGATCCCATCCCTGCTGGTAAGGATTTTGGCCCCAAAGTGGCCTTGAGGCCCAGTGTGGAAAGGATCTGATCTAGGGCTCCTAATTTAAAAAAACTTTCCATAATAGGACCGACGTGACTGGGACATAGCTCAGTCGCTTCGGTCAGTCCAAGGATCAGATCTTTAGCTCCTAATTTAAACAACTTCCAACAACAGGACCAGTGCGACTGTAACATAGATCAATTGTTCCAGTCAGTGTGAGGGATAGTGCTAATCTCTACACATCTCCAAAGGGAGAAAAAGGCCATTAGCATCAGTCTTATAAACTAGGAAAAATAGAAGTTTCAGGGGAAATGGTGCGAAAGGGAATTGATATGTTCATGAAGAGGGACACAATGGGAGTTTCTTCATGAAGGAAAATCATGTGGGGTTCACTATATAGGTTCTCCAGGATCAAGGAACAAGAAGTACATGGACAGTGACAAAATTTTGTGTAACAATAATGTGCCAAAATGAGTGCCAAAGATACAATGCTTACTATTTAGTGAAATTTGCAGTTTTTGAATCTGAGTGGTGGACGCTTGAGAAGAGGGCCTTTTCTCTTGGCCCTCCTACCATGTCTTCACAACCAATTGTACCTACAATTTCCTTGCTTCGCTAAACAAAGAATCAAATTACATCAGAATATACACAACACACCCTTACCTCTGCACTAGAGGCCTAAGACTAAAAGATATCTGAGCCAAAACTGCCTTAAATCCTTATAGATGTCTTCATTAGAATTGGAAGTCTATCTCCAAGGAAAAATCACATTTTTTAAGAGGGATTGTGGTCATATTATATATATTTGTAGATGGAGGAGACCACAGAGACTTATCTACAAACTTCACTTTGTGATTTCCTATCAATTAAAAGCATATGGTGGTATAATGTGGTTCTATAGTTCATTTTTGTATCAAACAACTTTATGATAGTGACAAAGATAGGGTGATTAAGTTCATATCCCATGGTTTCACAAGAATTGAACCTATGGCTATGAATGATCCATATACAAGCACATGAAGTATTTATTTCCAAAATGGAAAGACATGTATCAACCTGTAACTGATTTCTTCTTGTGGGTATTGAACACTTTATAGCATTCCTATCTCCAATTGTAATTGGTTTCTTTCCTTAGTAATTTATCCATCACTGCGACAACATCAAGTTGTTTGAGATGAAATTTATATAGTAGCCTATATACCCCAATGTGGGATGCAAATGTTGTACAAACGTAGGATCTGTCATATCCATAATTGATGCAATCTTCACAAGACCTACCAGTAGACCCTTTTTGCAAATAACATGGCCAAATAATGTTCCAAAATGAGTGCCAAAGATACAATTCTTAATATTTAGTGAAATTTGGAGTTTCTGCACCTGAGTGGTGGAGGCTTGAGAAGAGGGTATTTTCTCTTGGCCGTCCTACTAGGTCTCCACAACCAGTTGTACCTATAGCTTTCCCTATAGACCTGAATAGAGATCCAAATTATATTAGAATATACATAAAACAACCGAACTTACATCTGCACTAGAGGCCTAAGACTACAAGAGATTTGAGCCAAAACTTCCCTAAAGCCTCGTAGTTGTACGCCTTAGAACTACAATTCCATCTCCAAGGAAAAATTACACCTTTTGAGAGATATTGTGGCCATATTATAGAGATTTGTAGAGGGAGGAGACCATGGAGACTTATCTTCAAAATTTTTCTTCTTTTATATGTTTAGACTAACCTACGTACCCATGGGGGATTTGGACCGGTGACCTATCGCAAGGAGTGCCTTAATAGTGCACCCAATCACCGTCAATCCAAAGCCTCGTGGGCACTTATCTACAAACTTCACTTTGTGAGTGCTTATCAATTAAAAGCATATGACGGTATAATGTGGTGGTATAATTCTTCTGTGGATCAAAAAACTTTATGCTAGTAACAAAAAAAGGGTGATTAATGTTCCTATCCCATGGTTGCAAACGAATTCAACCTAGGGCTATGAATGATCCATCTACAGGCACATGAAGTATTTATTTCCAAAATGGAAAGACACGTATCAACATGTAATTGATTTCTTCTTGTGGGTATTGAACAATTTATAGCATTCCTATTTCCAATTATATTTGGTGTCTTTCCTTAGTAATTATTCCATTGGTGTGACAACTTCACGTTGTCTCAGATGAACTTCATATAATATCCTATATGCCTAATGTGGGATGCAACTATGTTACAAACATTTGATTGTTCATATCCATGATTGATGCAATCTTTGGAAGACCTACAAGTAGACCCTTCGCGCAAATAATATGGCCCAATAATGTGCCAAAATGAGTGCCAAAGATACAATACTTAATATTTAGTGAAATTTGGAGTTTTTGAATTGATTAACCACCAATAGGATTTATATGTGATATTTTAATAGGTCAAATATAATCTAGTCATCTAATTATACCTCTAGCAACCTATTGATAAACTCTTTAAATGTTATAGAAACAATTCAAGAGAATACAACTAGTGCATTCTTTAAACCAAATGGCATGACTATATATGAAAAGCATCCCTATTCTATGTTAAATGACATCTTGGTCCTATCCTCCTCTATGATATTCACTTGAGGGTGTTTAGAAAACCTGATAGTGAACGTGCAGGCCTCTCCAATGCCAACATTCTTTGAAACTCCATTAGTGAATGGTGTTGGAAATGGATCATGCATGTAGGATATTTTTAATCCAAAAAAATCCATGCATATTAACATGTCACCATTGTTCTTTTCTTTTACAACCATTGGGATAATCCACTCTTATTCATCCACAAGAAAAGTAACCCCATCTTCTAATATATGGTCTAGCTACTTGTGCACCATTTCCAAGAGCAGGTCTAGGTGGTTAAGAAGCATATATTGATCCTGTTAACCATAAATATCTAGATCAATACTCATACCCTACAACTTCCGCATGCAATTTCTCCTGCCAAATAGTTAGGGTAGGATAAGGATTGGACTAGTTATTTTTTTCTAGCAGGCATGAGAAGTTCAGGCATATTCAATCTATACAACCTATATTCATAGACTTAGTATCAAGATTCAATTGGATTATAATCTCCTTTAAAGAACTTGAAATTCCATTCATTTCCTTAAAGATTCACAGAAATAAGTCTTTACATTCTTTTAGGGGGTCCACAACTGATGTAATGGTGTTCTGGTCCAAATGATACCAATAGCTTCCATATTTTATCATCTTCAGAACAAATATTATATTTATTTGTTTTCAAGGGTTTAGCATAGAAATGTGCAACATGATTAGAATCTTTTGTCTAAATCATGAGATTTTCTAGTGTCTCCATAATTTACAATCCTTGAAACTTATCCACTGGTCCTCAATAATGGGTTAATTGTTATAAATTCATCATTTACCCATGTTGTGCACATATTTGTTTTTGTGAAATATTAAAAAAATTCATTTCTTTCTATAAATTCACCATTTTCTTATGTTGTGTAAATACTAGCCTACGTGTAGGAACAATAAGCTACTCAAAATAAATAAACTACTTCTTGCATTGCACAACGCTCATTAATATCACATTGCCAGAGGTGAAAGTAAACATGGAACATAACTATTGACTAATTTCATCCCAATCTCTCAGTTTCATTTGTGTTGTATCCTAAATGTACTAGATTTGTGGGACCAAATTCTTGGTATTGGAGAACTATTGTATCCATTGGGCCCATGATATCTTCCTTTTTTCCACTATTGTGCATATAAACCTATGTTTTGATGTAAGTCTTCCAAACTTTTATATTTGTTGGAAAAATCATAATATCATATGAATAAAAACCTAATTTGGATGCAATGAAATACCTTCACCCAATATCTTAAGTTATCTCAATCCATCAACCACCATCGTGTATGAATTTCTTTAAAAATGGAATCCATAAATTGTATCCTGTTTTTCTTTGGCACAATTTCCTCCATCTACATTAGGGATATATCTATTATTCTTGTATAATCAAATCTAGGGATGTTGTGCAATTTGGATAGTCCAATGTATGATTTGAGTAATCCTCACACATCATCTAATGGATGCTTCATATAATTTATTCTGCCAATGGTTCAATAGGACTCTAGAGTCAATATCATAGGAGTAAATGCTCCTCCAGCTTAACTCTCCTTAGATTTTGGATTGAAATAGTATTCTTTATGAGTTGTAAGATTGTAAATATTATATATCATCAAGCTATATACATCATCCTAGACCAGCTCCATGTACTACTCCTTTTCAATTGAATTTCAATTGGTACTTCAAATGTGGTGGTATAATTCTTCTTTGGATCAGACAACTTTTGAATGTAATTCATCTAGTGCTTCAAGATCCCCATGATAGCCTTGTTGTTCTTTAGGAAACCATTCTCTCCATCGAGAAGAGGATTTTGATCTTTTCCAATAGTATTCTACAATTGTCATGCTTCCATTTATCATCCAATATTTTAACACTTGGAATCAATCAAATTGGTCGAGCATTATAAGTTGACTCCAATATTCCTCCGAGAATATAATATATTAGCCTTCTCTTACTTCCAAAAATTAATGTTCTTCGAAATGTGCTTTATTTTCCTAGGAAATATGTGAGCCTTGTAGGTCTCCTTCAAGTTGAATGCAGAGAAAAACCTGGATCCAGGGACACCACATACCATGGAAAAGTAATGATGGTAATGACGAGTCTTCCTTGCTGATAAACTCTAATTGTTATTCTATTGCCCAAATTTCAGTTATCTGCAATGGAAATGGTGACTATAGATTTAGCTGTAACTTGTATGAATAATGACTTTGGCCATTGTCCTATTCCTTTCCAATGATTGATTTTGATTTTCTAACTCCAACTAGTTTGTTGTGAAACTAATTAAAGCTTTGATGAGAAACATCTAGTTTTCAAAGCTCTTTTCTAAATCTATTTTCTTGAGAAAATTTGTCTTTTCAACTTTACGTACCATATATTCCTACTATGTGACATATGTTATGATATAATTGCTTGGATAAACAGACATAAGTGTTGTACAATGTACGATCATTTTTAAATATGAAGAAGGAAGATTTCTAAATACAAAGTTTATTAATTAAGAATATATTTTTCACTTCTTAGCTAACTTGTGATTATATTTTAGTAGGGAATTTTGTGTACGTTGATGTTGTGCTGTCTCTTTGGTTTTTATAAGGTAACAATGGTTAATAAGGAATGTTTTCTTGATCAATAGACATACATCTTATTCTAGTATTGACAGGGATCTCCATGGCTTTCAGGCATGGCAACAAAAAAATAGATGTTAGTGGGACCTCCAAATTCCGTGTTGGATGAATTTAATACCAATCATGATTCTGATACCTTTCTAGATAAATAATGTCATAGGTCAAATTGAAATAAACAGAAGTAGTTGAAGAACGAAGGTGAAGTTATTGCTTTCTATCCAAGTGAAGTCACTAGAACACCTTATCAAGATAAGGTGTTTAAGTCTAGAAATATTCCCTCTCCTACAATATATATGCAAAGTATTCTTGTGTCTCCATGTTTTGAGATGAAAAGTTGTGCTGTGAAACTAATTTTATGTTAAAGTTGACTAGTAGTTGGTAAAAGTACTAAAAAAAATTATTTTGTGAGTGAGAAAAGGGCCTCAGCAGAATCAAATTTAGGTATTTGCAAAACACGGGAAGATGATAAAACACCAACACACTCAGAGAAATTGATGATCGAGGGAGATGAGGACATGCCAATGTCTACAAATAAAGCTAAAGAAGAGGGGGATAAAATAAAGCCAAGAAAAAGTGATTCTCTCAATTTGTTAAATTGAAATATGATATGTTCACAAGGTACTGTGAGTTCTATTAATCAAGTATTAAGTAATATCCCTGGTATGTGTCATGCCTATCTTATGCATTATGTTCAACCTAATCATAATAGTTTTCAAATTCCAGTGAAAGAAAGCACTCAACATAGTACAGAGAAAAATAAATCACCAAGTAACGATCATGTTATGGGTAAAAGGGAAAGTAGGTTATGGGGATTAAGACCCCTACAACAGGGGAAAAAGGTGGTCCTAAATACAGAGGTGACACAACTGTTGGCTCATATGAGAATTCTATTTAATCCACACTTAGGGAACAATTAAACCCTTCTACCCTAGATGCTGATCCATATGCCATTGAACTAGAAATTAAACAAATACCCCAATATACATGCAAGATAAGTGAAGCAAGACTAAACAACAATTTAGATTTTTCATATTTCTCTTCACTAGCATAGTGAGAAAAGCATGATTCCCTAGATGTGAACATGTAGATATCCAAATGATTTAAGGGTTATTTCTCAGTCCCCTCTTTAAAATTCATCAACTCCATGTTTTAAGGATTTTCTAGTTCAAACATATGAAATCTATTCATTGGATTTTGCTACAGAAGAGTTTGCTAAATACTACAAAATATAGATGTCTAGACATAGACGGTATTGATGGATTATGTTGTTGAAAAAAGAAAATTTACATTGTAGTTGGTCATTTTTATTTGAGATTTAGTATCGACACTTCTACCTCATCAAAATTATATCCATTTTGTACAAGCAGATAACTGAACACAATATTTTTTCCAATGTTTTTAAATCTTAAATTGAATTACTTATTGTCTTATTGTTTGGTGTCCACTATTGAAAATAGACATTCTTACTGTGATAAGTTTTAAACTTGTTGATTGTTTGGTTGATGTCATGTTTTGAGTGCGGACTTGTGAAATTCTAAATTACATGTTTCCCTTGCCATTGTCTCTAGTTGATTCTTTTTTCTTTTTTTCTTTTTAGTAGTTCATGGTCCTTGGAGATCAGTGTTACACTTGCATGGAATTTTAGATGTCATCCTAATTTTTTATTTAATTTTTTACATGATCAAGGAAAGACAAAGGTCCCAATTATACAAATTCACCCAGTAGCAACAACATTTAGATTTTTTTTTTCACTCAAATTGTAACATAGTGCATTGATCTTAATCAATGCTCTTCTTCCATATGCTATTTAATTTAAGAATTTTCCTTTATAACATCTTGTGAAATTGATAGTTATACGTCATTTATAGGCTATAAATGTCTTCAATTTTTCACTTCTAATTGAGTATTCAACTGAACATATTGAGTTTTCTATATGCAACTATTTTTCCCTCTACCCAGTTTTCATAACTTCCATAACCATTAGGTAGGGACCTGCACCATCAATGCTATTTTTCTTGTTTAATAAAACATTTGCCAAGACTTTTCTAATTTTTATAATTTATTGAAAGTTGCAGAATTTACAATTTATAAAGTTTCAAGGTCTAATTTTTTAAATTCTAATTCTTTAAAGGGTGTTAGCTGAATGGAAGAGAACCTACTTTACAAGCACGAGGATGAGGGTTTGGTTCCATCAGGCCCTGATATTGATATGGAATAGTGATGATACATTTTTGGTGACGAAGGATCTTTTGACTATCACCAATGAGCTTATGGTGACAATTTTTTACCCTTACCATAATATGAAATGGTGACATCCAATGAATGCCACCATATATAAACATCAATAGTGACGACCATGAAAGGTCCATCACCATAAATCATTATTATTGATATGAAATTGTAACGGTCACTATCTATCATTATAGTCATTATTCGTGACAGACCTTGAATGTCACCAATGAGCTTCCCATGACATTTTTTGACCCTCTCCAAAATGTGAGATGGTGACGGTCAATGAACGTCAATAAATATATGCATCAATAATGATGGCCATGAAAGGTCCATCAGAATAAATCATTGTTGCTCATATGAAATGGTGATGTTCATTATCTGTCATTATAATGATTATTCGTGATGGACCTTGAATGTCACCAAAACACCTATACTTTTGGGAATGACATCTTTGGTGACATTCATTTTTTTGGTGGCCGAGGCTAAAGTCTATCACCATTTCTCACATGAAATGGTGATGGTCACTATCGATGATTATAAATAATTATTGATGATGGACTTTGAACATCACCACAACACCTATTCTTTTGGTGATGCCACCTTCGGTGGCGTTCATTTTTTGGTGATGAAGCCTCCTTTAACCATCACCAATGAGCTTATGGTGACATTTTTTGCCCCTCACCAATGTCTTTTTTTGTTGTAATGATGCTGGATATTTTTTGTATTGTAGGTGTTCATCATATATCCATCCAACCACATCTTGGTATTATTTTAAAATATAGGAAAAAGTATTATCACTCTTTGCAGGAAAAACATGTGCCGAGATTCACATATTTCAGATCCTCCTTGGTACCCAAGTTAACTTGTTCATGTGATAGTGTATAAATGTGGGTCTTAGTATTGGTTGGCCCCTTAAAGAGGTTTTTAAGGTAATAAAGCTTTTATAAATATACCATACCATTAGGTATGGGGTTCCTTTTATGTTCCTGAGTTGGTTCTTGCAAATCCCTTTCATGCTAATATTCATTTATCACCACATCTTTAAGCATGTCAACATTAGCCATAAAATCTAACATCTACTGGTCATCATTGAAAATAAAAAAATTAGTAAAATTATTGGGTATAGATGGCTTATAAGTAATCTCAATGGAAAAGGAATCTCTATGTAGTGAATACTTAGCAATGATTTGATTGTGTAAACTTGAATATTTTTTAAACAATTTGCAAGTGAAATTTATTTGTTCTTTTGGGTAGAGGAGAAACTTAATAAACACATAAACGAGTAAATTTGAACCAAATTTTGTAGCCATACAGAGACAAATAAGCACATCTAAAAAACATAACACAATCATGATAAAGGAGTTCACTCCTCTCTTGGGCTACATCTCCTATTCCAACTTCCAATGAAGGGCCTCTTTCATTAAAAATTCTCAAAGTTTGTTTAAATGTTTTAGACTTCTCAAATAGCATAATTGATGTCTCTAATGGATCCATCAATGTGAAAAACCCTTGTTTTGTTTTTTCTGCACCTGATTTGGCCAAAAAATGAGAAAGTTATGTTTGTTTCTTCCTTTTCCGAAATTCTACAGCTAACCATAAAGCAATTCGGCCTCAAACTGGGTCGAGCTTCCCAAATGCAAAATTGGTGCGCAAAACTTGGCATTATTCTAGCATGGCAGGTGAAATTGTGATAGTTAAGGGCACCATTAGGCCCTCGGTCTAAAAAATTATGGTCACATGGCGGCCATATGAGTGTGAAAGGTGTCAAACTCTTGGGCTATTGTTTGGTGACCTTTGCTAGTGTACCCTTGGTCCTATGGATCTACATGTGACTATTATTTGGCCCCTTGTGGCTAGCCCAACCTATCAGCCACACTCCTATTCACATTATGGGGTCATATGACCTAGGGCTAACCCCCCATCTCCTTTTCTGCTCTAGTCATGCACTTGGTTATGTTGTATGGGCATGCATATATGTTAATGGCTGAGAGGGATGGACTAGGTCCTACCCCTCGACCGCTCGCATGTGGTCCTATGGTGCAAGGGTGGCTAGGGGCTAGGGCTTAGGTCGACCCCCTCCCCCAAATGCACCAATTACCAAAGTTAAATATTGTTTTTCACCATATGTTTAATAATAAACATAACATGGTTTGCTGGTGTGGCCCTTGGTTAACTGCTGAGAGGTCTCAGTTTCGAATCCTTCATGTGTGTTGTTTGACCCTCAACCCAAATTTTGGCTACCATGAGGAGTCCATGTGGTAGCCACTAGTTGGCCCACATGGTAGTCCCTCATTGGGCCACTTCAACTAAGCCATAAACCAATACAAACTTTCCATGCCACAACCAATCTTGTTGTGCCAAGTGTAAGCCAACCATTAGCCAATCGAGGAAAATCCACCTGCCAAGTCAACATTATAGATCACTGACTAGGCATCCATACAACTCAAATTCCAAAAAATTTCGTTGTTTTGCAAAACAAACGGAATGTGTTTCTAGGAGTATCTGATGTTAGATTTAACTGAAATGAGTTGCATTGGATTTAGATCACCAAGATTTATTCAATATTACTAGTTTCGAGCTCTTTCACACACTCTCAATTTTGAGCATTATTTTGATCCACCGGATCACGCCTCGCCATTGGAAGCTTTTTGAACTCTAAAATATATTTATAAATGAACAAATAGATGAGGGTATAGTTCCCTCACCCTTCCAGTCTCAATCCACTAAACTTTACTTGAATTTTTCATTTTGATATTTTCATGAAAATATATCATTTTCATTGATTTTGGAGTCCTTGTCTTGTTATAATAGATGACATCTTCCTACAATTTCCTAGAATAATTAGAACATCAAACTTCCTTTGAGGGAATAGATACATTCCCTCCTCAGTATCCAATAAAAGGAAACTTAAGTAATCTCAAATTCTTCTCACCTTGAACATTGTCGTCATGGCGATGCTTACCATGTCTAGCCTTGTATTTAGCTCGACTCTTCACCAAATGTGATCGCCATCACCATGCACCATCTATTTTCAATGCCAAAACATTATGAAACCCACAAGACAAATTTTTGGAACCAATGTCCTGTTTCTCATTTTTTGTTTGTTGCTCTTTGACTCTTGTACTCTCTAACATCGAGATCTTGTAACAAAAATGTTCAACAATGATTCGTGCTACTTTAAATTTACTTCATTTTGTTTACCTCTTTTAGAAGGCAACATGTTAGAATCCTGAAACATCTTATCACATCAATAGAAACATAAATGAAATCATATTTAAAACTTGAATCATATGCTTGAAAGGCTTTAGATCCCTCAACATCTTCATGTTTGATCATTAACAATGCAAAGTTCTGACTAGAATTAACAATCCTATACATTTGTCCCATATTTAAAAAAGATGCATTCAACTTCTTTTTGTGTGCTCTAACAATGTACTCCATCCCATTCTTGAACAAATGATATTTGTGCTCATGGAGATGAAAAATAGCTCTCCTATCATATAAATATGGGCTCCCCAAAATAATACCACATATATCAATTGGAATTACATCAAGCTCTACCTTGCCTATAAAGTTTGTAGTTATTGCAAATTTCAATTTACATCTTTTTGTCACATGCAATTTTTGGTTGTTAGATGTCCAACTTAAAGGATAAGGTTAGGATGAGGAATGGTTTCTAAACACAACTTCTTGGGAATGTCTTCTAAGATAATATTTTCTTGTGAACCACTATCAAACAGTGTATATATCTTGGTATGTTTGGAAATAACCCTAATATGGAAAAGCTTGATTCTTGTTTTTTCATCTAGAGTGTCATTGAAACAATTTGACTAACTAGTGCTTGCAACTGTCTTCTCCTTCTGATTAGTCTTAAAATTTTTGGTTCTCATTTCTGGATGAAGTTTCCAACAATGATCTTCATCATGATCCTCTTACAAATAATGTTTACATTTTACCTTTTCTTTCTCCATTTTGATGGCATCATACTTCTTCCCTTTTCCTTTGAACTTACCTTTTCCTTTTTCTCCAAACTCAAATGAACTCTCACTAGTTTCTTCAAAAACATTTTTCCCTCTTACCTCTAAATGAGTTGCTTGAACACAAACTTCATCTAGTTTTGTAAGGTTAAACATGAGAATGGTATGTATCAAATAACTATGCAATCCTCCAATGTATTTGAGAAACATATCTTATGAGGAAAAATCTATACCCAAAATCAAAGCTCTTTCCCTAAATTTTTTAGTATAAGATTGCACATTTTCCCCCTTAAATTGTCCAAAGTTCTGCAAATCCATAATAGCTCTATCCATGTATGCTAATGAATAAAATCACCTTCTTATTTCAACAACACAATCATTCCAAGAGGACAAAACCTTACCATGTTCTCCATGTCCTCTTGATTTTTGGCTTCCCACCAAATTATTGTTGCAGCTCCCAATCTAAGAAAAGCAAGAAGAATCTTGGTTTCATCATCTTTGACTCTTTGTATCCTGCAATACACTTCAATCTAAGGAATCCAATTATCTAATCTTTCTGCATTTATCTCTCCATTGTACATAGGTAATCCAAACTTAATATCAAGCTTAAGAGAAGGAGTTTTACAACGACCCATTGGGGAACATCGAGGTGTTTTTGAAAGGGTAATAGCAATAGAAGAAGATGAGACTAAGTATGAAGATGAGGATGATGACAGGGGTGAAGGTGGTGGTTTGTCACCATTCTCTCCATTACCTTTTGGAGGCTTGTATCATGCTTTTCTCCATGATATTTTGAGCTCTCTCCAAAGAATCTGGAATTCCTCTCCTCATACAGAACCTAACCATCTCTGACATATCAAAGAATGCTTTTCTAAAAGTCTTATCATATTCAAACATCTCCTCAGGGCCTTCTTCATGTGTCATGACTATTGAAGCTTGAGGAGTGCTTGTTCTCCTTAAAACAATTTGAGATCTTGGCTCCACCAATTCTCCTTCTCCTCTCTTAAGCTTCAACCTTGTAAGCATAAAAAAAGTTGCAAACACTTGAAATCTTTAAAAGAAAAAAACATGTTGCTTTGATACCAAAATGATCCGAATGTGTAAAAATTGAATATTTTTTAAACAATTTGCAAGTGGAAATTATAAGTGTTTGGGTACAACATCAGCTTACTAAACACATAAACAAGCAAATTTTAACCAAATTTTATGGCTAAACAGCGACAAATAAGCATATTTGAAACACATAACACAAGCATGATAAAGGAGATCACCCCTCTCTTGGGCTATATCTCCTGGTCCAACTTCCAATGTAGGACCTCTTCCATTAAAAATTCTCAAAAGTGTGTTTACATGCTTTAAACTACTAAAATAATAGAATTGATGTCACTAATGGATCCAACACTGTCAAAAACCCCTGTTTCGGTTCTTTCTGCACGTCATTTGGCCAAAACCTGAGAAATTTATGCTTGTTTCTTCCTTTACCAAAATTTTGTAGCAAACGATCCTACCATTTAGCATCAACCTCACCTTAGTGTCCCAAATGTGAAACAAATGCACAAAACTTGGCACTATTCCCACTCATCAGAAAAAAATTGTAGGACTACTAAGGGTGACATTAAGCCCCCAGTACTGAAACTTTTGGTCACGTGGTGACCATATGAATGCAAAAGGTGTTGAAGTGTTCTGCTACTGTCTAGCCCCCTTCGCTGGCACACCCTTGGTTATATGGACATGAATTCTACTATGGTTTGGACCCATGTGGTTGGCCCCTCCTGTCCGTCATGCTCGTCGTCACATGATGGGGTCATATGACCCAGGGTTGGCCCCCCATCTCGATTTTCACTCTGGTTATGCGCTCAGTTACGTTATATGGGCATGTGGCTTTGTTTTATGGACACGAGGGATGGGTTAGGCCCTAGACCTCGACCCCCATCCCACATCCCTATGGTGCATGGGTGGTGAGGGGCCAGGGCTTAGCCCCACCCCCACCTCCCCTCCCCCCATGACAAAGTTGTCAATTACCAAAGTTAAATATTGTTTCACACCATACGTTTAAAAAGAAACATAGCATAGCATGTTGGTGCATGCCCTCCTAAACTGCTAAGTGGTCTTAGTTTCAAATCCTATGGGGGTTGTTGTTCGGCCCTCAACCCAACTTTTCACTGCCATGAGGAGGCCACATGGTAGCCACTAGTTGGCCCATATGGCACTCCCTCATTGGGCCACTTCAACCAAGCAATAAACCAATACAAACTTTCCATGCCACAACCAATCACATATGCCAAGTGTCGACCAACCATTGGTCGATGGAGGACAAGTCACTTGCCCAGTCAATAATATGGATTACTTATTAGACATCCCTGCAACTCAAATTCCGAAATTTTTAGTTGTTTCCCAAAATGATCAAAACATGTTTTTGGGAGAATCCAATGTTAGATTTGAGTGAAATGAGTTACATTTGATTCAGATTGTCATGCCCTTTCCAATAGTATAGGTTTTGAGCTTTGTGGTACACATTCAATTTTGAGCATTATTTTAATCCACCAAATCAATAGCATTAGCTAATATATCTGGAGCTTCATTATGAATCCTAGCAAGAAAATTTATATTAAAATCTTGAAAGATAGAAATAATATGCCATACCTCTTGCTTATAGTTTTTTAGATTAGTTGACACAATGAATAGTATTTTGTATCTGACGTGTGACAATATTTGAGTCACCTATTACCTTTGTCAGTTCAATCTTAAGGTCGATGGTCTCATTTAGTCATAGATTGAGCGCTTTGTATTCCAAAAATGTTGTTTTTGTACTCAAATTCCAATTGGCATGAGATCATATACCTTTTCTTTCACGGGCCGATCAAAATACAAGTACCTCCAGAACCCTCTCATGTTTTCAAACTATCAAAATATAAAGTCTAAATGTTAGCAACAATAAGGTTTATTTCTATGCTAGTACTATTTAATTCTACGTTACAAAATTCATTAACACCATTTGGATTGTAAGGAAGGATTTCCAACTATGTATCTAATGGTACAGGGGATGGCTACACAAGAAAACATCCATGATCATCTTCTAAGAAACATTTTTTGAAAATTACTTGTACAAAAATAATAGGCTCATTAGGAGCTTCAAAGATCATGATGGTCCAAAGCCAGCCATAAGCTCCTAGAATGTCCACAATGACAATATCAATACATCAATGAACTCTATTATCAAATGATAAATGGATTATAACATTGTTAAGCTCACCAATTTCATGTACTAAATATCTATCTCATTGTACAATTTTGATGTCAGTCTTTTCCCATTTAGTATTTATTTTATTTGCAATAGATAAAGGCATGAAATTCGTATAGGCACCAGAATCAACTAATAAATTATGGAAATTATAATTAAAAATGTTAAAAGTTAAAAGAAAAGTTGGGAAAGTAGATCTATAATTTATATTTGGTTCATTAATGGCCAATTCAATAATAGTGGGAAACTAACTTGAAAAATCTTGGGAAGCATAAACTATTTTACTTAATAGAGGCTGAGACGCAAATGCCAAGGTGATCAAATCACATTTTTCTATGAACTTTTCTAGCTGAAATATGGAAATATTAGTTTTATATTTCTCAACGTCTTCAAGAACATTGTAATATATATCTTCATATTGGGCACGATGTGTTGAAGTGGTAGGTGGTGTGACTTTTTTCGATACCTCAGGAGTGACATAATTGTTCTTATTATTTCTGGAAGCATTATTTTGAGATTGTGCAGTTCCATATTTGTTTTGAAAAGATCACTAGGAGGTAAAATCTTTCTCAACAGTTGCTTCCTTAGATATTTTTCAGGCAACGATCCATTTCTCCTCAAATTATATTGCTTAGAAAGTTGTTGAGGGGGAGCATCACCCACCGAGGCCTCACCAACACCTTGTTTATCATTGTTAAATATTAGATCAAAACTGAAAATTGAATCACCATCACTTGTGTTTTCCTCTCTCAAGGTTGGTTCATCACTCCCTTGAGTCTGCTTTGAAAGTTATTTTGCTGACAAAATTTCTATAATGTTGGCAATCATAGCATTCATGTTGTGTTCCCATTGAGGGAATGTTTTCTCTAAATGTGCTTCTTGATTAAAATTAAAATAGTTATCCATGTCCAAATTCTTAACATTAAATATAACATTAGGAATTTGTGCATAATTAGCTGGTTGATTGAAGTTTTTATTAAGAAAAAACTTGAGATACATGTTATTTTTAGAAGCCTCACTTGAATTCCTTTTGAATTTAGATACTTCATTGGTTAACAAATTCAAGGATTTAGTCAAGTTGTCCATGTAAAAAGGATCTTTCTCTTTGGTTTTATTGGAAGAGGCTTGGGACATTTTACTAGTGTCTTTCGATTCGTTTGAATATTCCTAATGAGGAATGACCCTGATAGACCTTAAGTCCTTTTCAACAGAATTTGCTTCTAAAAGATTAAGAGCCAAAGTTCCTTTCACAACATGCTTAACAAAAATAGAAATGCTAATGGGCAAGGACACAATATAATTTAGTAATTGAACCATGATGTTGCACATCAATGTGGAACTTATTCAGAATATGTGTAAATATTTGATTAGAATATTTAACCTTTTCTTTATCCCCTGTATTAATGTTTCTGAGTTCTTTAAGTAATATAGCAAGAGTTTTATCATCAATTTTTTTTTCTAAGAATAGTTGTTTAAACTCCCTCCAATTATGGATTAAATTTGGTTGAAGGCTATTATACCAATCCAATGCTCTACCTTCAAGATTGTATAAAAACAATCTATAAGAAACAACCTCAAAATGTACCTCTAACATCCATAGATGCAAGTAGAAATCATCAATGTGATCTTTGACCTTCACTTTCTTATTCAAATCATACTTTGTAAGAAACCTTTTCGGGTGCTTTGGTAAGTGATAAGGATTTATTGGAAGAGCAAGAGGCCCATGGTACATCCAATATAATTGGTCATCATCCATGTATTCATTCTCCTCATCCTCCTAACTCTATAATTCTCAATACTCTTCTCCTTCACCATTCAAATTCTCATTATTATCTCGTTGTTCATAATCTCTCCATTGTTCTTTGTCAAAAAAATGAAAATCCTCCCTATCTCTTTCTAGATATTCCCCAAGAGGTGGTAGAATGTCGCCTTAATGGATGGAATATTCAATTGAGACAACAAAATACTCAAGAATAGTAGTGACCAATTCCTCTAATGAAGAGCATAAAACACCATGGTGGGTGGTCCCTTTATTTGATTGTTGATGAGGAAGAACATATGTGACGGTAAGTAATCCAAGAGCTCTAGAAAACTTATGAGTGATACATTGAATATGATGGATATGATCATAAGTAAATTCATATGTATTCTTCGAACCTTTTTGAGGGGACTCTCCTTCCTCATATATATGATTCGGAGTTGGACTCGAACAACTACTACCTTGCGTAGAAGTTTATTTGTGTGAATGTGTTGAATTATCAGCTGTAAAAGGTGACCCTCCTTCTAGTGCCAAAATTTTTGATGGTGTTGGATGCCACCAACAAATAAGGGATCTCCCTAATATGAAGTCCCAATTATACCTCATATTGTTCGCAATAGTATCCCCATTTGGGAAGTAGGCTAAACATCCATATCCTTAATGATTTTCCCTTATAGTAATAAATGACAGAAGAGAAAATGCATATTCCTTCAAGAAAAACAAGATAGTTAACCTTGTGATGTATTCAATTGAAAAGTGTATAATGTTTCTTTCATGGAAGGGAAGAGAAAGTGAGTCTTTAATGTTGGAAATAATACTGA
>APFE030632589.1:11165-61778 GCA_000404065.3 Pinus taeda | reverse complement strand
TTCGGCCTGATCCAAATCTGTCCTTGCCTTTTCTACTTTTTCGCTTATGGATGCCACTAAGTCGCACAATGGCTCTACTTGGGTGATTTGCTGACACAAGAGCTTCATTTGATTTATCAATGCTTTATTTAATTGAAACGCCTCTACTTTAAACTCATTTACCTGAGGGAGCTTTTTCATTTGTTCAATTTGAGCTGATAATTGAGCGATTTGCTCATCTTTGGATTTTAACATTCCCTCAGTTGATATTTTTAATTGCGCCAATGCTGCCGATAAATCCTTTTGCTTTTGGATTGCGCTATCGTCAATCCTTTGTTTTTCTTCCTGCAATTGCTTAGTCCGTTGATTATTATTTTGTTGTTGTACTAGCAATTGTTGTTTTGCCTGCTATGCCTTCTGTTGCGCTTCGATAATTGAGCCTGTAGCGAAAAGATGTCTTGATCTTTTTGCCTTTAATAGATTGCTCACCTCCGATGCTTTCTCTATTGTTACCGCCGAATATGCTCCAGCGTATTGCGATAGCTTTGTCAAGTCATCAGAGGGGTCAAATTCTTCCTTCCATACCACATTGCCCGTTACTGTTAATTCAGGGAATAAAGAAGGTTGATCAGCCCTTCTCCTCTTCCTCTGTCGTTTCACTACAACTTTATGCTTAGGGCTGTAGAAGACATCCAAGGGAGGAATCTCTTCTATCTGCAAAATGATTTCGCCCGATGGATCCTTTGGAATTATTTCTGTTTCCTTTAATTTGGGTGGGTCGTTGGTTTCGCCCGAAACCTGCTTTGATGTCGCTTCCTGTGTGTCACCCTCTTTTGAAACCTCATCATCTTTAGAGCATTCTAGATTTCCGATGATTGAATTGAATTGCTGCCATTCCTGGAGCAATTTCGGATCAATCTGTGTATCGTCATTAACTTTTGAACTGCTCTCTTCTTGAGTTTTTGCCTGGGTTTCTTCGTGTCTCTGCAAGTTCACCTGGGTTTCTTCCTGCCTCTGGTCATTCACTTCGTCCTGCTGCTTTGATGTAATAGGAGGTTCTTTATCACGTCGTTGCTCAGGCTCACTTGATTTTTTTGTTGTTGGAGTAGTCGCTAACAGGTCTAGAGGCAGAGTTTGCAACCTCTGCTCTCTAATTCTGTTAAATTCGACTAGCCCCTCATCGTTGTATTCATTTATGGCGAGTGATTTAACTTGATATAGCGACTCGGACGATGCGAACAAGTCCTCAAATCTGTCTTCTTTGTGCTCGAACTTGGCCAATTTGGCCTGGTCGAGTGCATTGTAGGCGACTTTCTTCAGATCGAATCGCCTGCTCGGCAGAGTTTCCAGAGTCAGTGAATTTATTTTCTCAGCTTCCTTCTCTGCATGTTTGAGATCATGCAGGGTGTAGATACCAATTCGCAAAGGAAAGGAGGGCCAAACATGCTTCTTTGCTTTTTTCAGGGTCTGAGTAACCCCATCGGCGTTGATCTGATAGGCTACTTCCCTGGCAAGTAGTTTATCAGGGATGTATAGAGGAAGCACATGGGGCTTGGCTTGACTGCCAAAAACTCTGATATAGGTGAACTTTTCTTCTCCAAACCAACTCCCTATGGCAGTTAAATCCACCCCTGCTTGGTCAGAAATCTTAGGGGCAGGCTTATTGAAAATGGAATAATGAATAGGCAACATGAAACCGTTGCAGATTTGATACAAATGGTGTTTGTAGTTGGTCTTCCACAACTTTTGATGATATATATGGACGGGTGCGGGGTCTTGCGGCGTCCACCTCCATTCGAGCACAGGAAATTCAGAATTGAAACATAAAACATCTAATACATAGGCACTGTAGTAAAATGGCGGAATGAACCTCTCAGTGACGCGAGAGTTAAATATGAAATTAAGAATGGCAGTTGCTAGCTTATCGGATAGCATATCCGCCCAATCCATTATTTCGCCACTACACGCCGCCTCCATTAAGGGGACCATTTCTATGGTAAAATTGGCGGAATCATGTAGTCCCCATAGTCTGCACATCATAATCCCAGCATAGCAATAAGGAGAACACAGGGAATCGACTGAGTACTTACCCGAAGATTCGTGCTTGTGCTTTGCTGAATTTTGTCTCCAACCTCGAATGGGTTCGGACTCAGTCTCATTTTCAGCTCGGAATTTATCCAGGAATGTCGTGTTATACTTCTTCTCTTCCGTCGGCAAATGATACATTTGCCTTAGATCCTCGGCTCGAAAAGAACCGAAAATCCTCCCATCTATAGTGCTTAAAGTTCTATCGGTAATTGGGATTTCTTGAATCGCCCATCTTACCACATCCGTATATGGGAGGATTTGCTCCCGCGCCGCTATTCTATGAAGAAAGGAATTGGCTAAATCACTCAAATTAGCCTCGGATTTACTGGTGCTGTTGGCAGAAACTTGTATCCATATCACCCTCGGGTCTTCAGCTTCAATCGAGTTATATGTGCCTTGCCAAGTAGCTCTGGTAAGTCCCAGGCACGTAGTGTCCGATATAAGCCCTTTCTTTTTATTGCCTAGATCAACGATGGGTTGTCCTGCGGCCGGCGAAGCGGAAGGCAATGTGGTCTTCTTGGACTTCTTTCCCATTCCGCTCAAATCTGTTTCTGTGGGAGAATTCTGCACAGAGAGAACGATAGGCGTAATACAGGAAATAATACATAAATCGAAATAGACTGATATATAATATAATATATATATATATATAATATATATAATAAATATAAATATATATATAAATATATATATTGATAAATTCATGGTGATCGATTGACTTAAGATGGCTTCGAGTCAAATCTGTAAATAGATCGCAAGCTTGATGTTTTCATTAAATGGCCGTTAAGGCCTATCAATCTCATCAATACCAGTCATTTCGATTATTGGCCGAATGATTTATTTGAAGCGTGCCTTAGGCGATTTGGTGGTTGAGCACGGATGAGCGGCTTTTCAAAAGATAGTGCCTTCATTACGAATAAATCGTAATAAACTGTTTTAATGGTTTTATTTGAAAACTGCGCTTTTGCCTTTATCGCAATCGGGCGTTGGGAAAGTCATAAGTCATTGTTTTGGTTACATGTGGAATCCCCAATCGCCGATAGCGATATCGCATCGCGTCGGAAGTAGCGAGTGGGGTGGTTAAGAAGGCGTGCATAGTCGATTGTCGATTGCCGATAGCGATATCGCATCGCATCAGTGCAAGAGGGAGCTTTATTGCGTTTAATACATTACCGTCGATATCCGATAGCGATATCGCATCACATCGGAGATTGAGGGATTTAATTATGCCAATTCTATTATTGCCGATATCCGATAGCGATATCGCATCAGAGCTAACCAATATGTCCTCAAGTTGTATTCCCTTTGTCATTGCGATATGCGATCTTGCGATCGCTTTATTGCAATGACAAAAGATTAATCATTTTATGTTAAGGCTTTTGATTGATTTATGGAAAAGGCTTTTTGGTAATGTTTTATTTTATTTCTTCAGGCCTTTTAGAATAGAACTAAATTGATACCAAAGAAAACAAAATTTAAAAAGGGACCCATTTCATATTATGGTTTTGAGATAATATTGATATGAAATGGGGGGTTGTTGTAGGGCACAACAATTGGCGATTCGCTGGAAGAAACAGTTATCTCTGGAAAGTATAGAAATACTTAAACTTTTTCAAACTAGAAATTTTATCAAAAGGGAAAATTCTAATATAACTAGGTATAGTTGCATTCCAAACAAAATAAAACTTTCTCAGCTAATTCCCCTTTTTGTTAAAATATATACATTCTAGATTTTAAATTGGCCTCTATTGGTTGATATTGATAAAACAGAAAACCTTTCCAAATCAGTTATTAAAATTAACTCCTTTGTCATAGGTAGAACCTCTGCTACCAGCAAACATTCATAGTTTCGGCAGGGATACCTTTTAACCATATCATTGTCTATTGTCCCATTCACCTTAGAGCATGATTAACATAATGAATTCAAAATATGTTTTTCACATTTTGTATTTCTTTTCTCTTTTCTGTTATTTTGTAAGATAAAAATCCATTGCCTTGCTTTGGTGGCCAGTTAAGTGACAATGCCATTCACTGGTAGTAATCTAACCGAACAAGCTGGCTCCTGATGAGACCCCTTGTCTTACAATTGAAGCCATTACCCTGTTTTTGGTATGCAGTATTGGTAATGTCGGCTAAACTATTTCCCTATGAACATGGTAAGCAGGCTTGTAATAAGACCTCTTATCTTTTATATCTAGTATTCTTGGAATTACATTATGAGTAATCACAAACTTTAGTGAGTGGGATAGACAATTTCCTCCTTAAGAGAAGATGGATGACGAGGTAAGAGTTGGAGATGCTGAAATTGGATTAGCTTCTATATTGATATTGATAACCTTTTTGTGACCAATTTGAAAATCTGAAAAGATTTACAATATTTATAAACTTTGAGAGGGGTTCACTAGGATTTCAGTGTAGTTTCAGAATGCAATTATCTCTAATTTCCTAGAATTCATTCCTTTTGTTTATGACTTCTATTTATTTAAAAGTAAATATCACACTACTTGTTTTGAGAAACTCTTTAAGTAGAGCAAAGGTCAAATAGAAGATACCTTACAGGTTTATTTTCTAATGTTCCTACAAACTACAAAAATGCTATTAAAAGGAGAAGGGGTTACCTCCTCAATTGAAGAATTTCTTTAAGATGAGACCATTAACAGGGAGAGAATCTCTCAGCCCTGATAAATCTTGTAATATGAAGGTCGAATGGCCTATCTTTTCACAGATTTGAAATGTTCCAAGCCACATCTTTTGAAACTTGGTGTGTTTTTCCTTATCTTCATGGGCTTTGTCCCATTTCAGGACTAAATCACCGACTTGAAATTGTTTGGAACCGGATGAAATTGAATCAAATGATGACTTGATGATTTGCTGATGTTTCGCATGAGTGATTTTGGATTTTTCTCTTTCTTCTTCTAATTTTAGAATTTGGTCATGTCTAAGTTGTAAAGAAGAAGAAGGGCTATCTTCAATAAATTGAACTAAGGCTAGAGAAGGAAGGATGAGATTTGTTGGTAGCACTGCATCTTTTCCATACACAAGTTTAAACGGAGAAGAACCTATAGAAGCTTTTTCCGTTATCCTGTCAGCCCATAATGCAAATATTAAAGATTTGTGCCAGTTCTTATGATTCTGTTCGATAGTTCGTTTGATAATTTTAATAAGATTTTTGTTTGTAGATTCTGCCAAACCATTGCCCTGGGGATAATAGTTAGCAGAGTATTTGAGTTTAAATCCTCTTTTAATTGCGAAATCAAACATAGCATTGCCTGAGAAGTAAGATGCATTATAAAAAACAAGAGCATTTGGGACACCAAACCTGGTAATGATGAATTGGTCTATGAATTCAATAATTGCTTCATAATTTGTTGTCTTTAAAGGAATTGCTTCAACCCACTTGGTAAAATAATCAGTAGTGGTAAGGATATACTTATGCTGTTTGGAAGAATGTGGAGTAATTTCTCCAATGATGTCCAATCCCCATTGCTCAAATGGTTGTTCAATGTTGACTAGTTGCAAAGGAAAAGCTGGTTTTCTTTGTCTTCCACTAGAAGTTTGACAATTTCGGCATTTCCTTACATATTCATGAGCATCTCTAAATACAGTGGGCCAATAATATCCAGCATGGATGATTTTGTGAGGTGAGTTGTTGTATCAGCTCCAAAGTGGCCTCCTGCTGGTCCATCATGTAATTCCTGCAAAACCTTTTGTGCTTCAGGTTTTTCAGGGCATCTCAATAAAACTGAATCATAATTTTGCCTAAAAAGCACATCATCAATAATGGTAAATTTTTTTGCTTTCAATCTTATGGCCCTTTTGCTTTTGTAGGATAGATTGGGAGGTGCATATCCATTTTTCAAATAAAATATTAAATCAGCATACTGTGATTCAGAGTCAATGATACTTATCTGGTTGATCGCTTCAAATTGATCTGTATCACTTAATTCCAGAATGTTAGATGCTCCTGCCAATAACCTGCAAAAACCTTGGCCTCTAACAATCTTTGCTGGCTTGATCTCTAGGTCATATTCTTGAAGTGCTGTTACCCAATTTGTCCTTTTTTCTCCCAATTCTCTTTGGATTAATAGTTGCCTTACTGAAGAGAAAGGAACTATAACTTTTGTATGGGCTTTTAAAAGGAAGGGTCTATAATGTTTAACAGCTTTATATACAGCAAAGGCTTGTTTTTCTATTTCGGAGTAGTTTAGTTCTGCACCTTGAAGATTTGAACTATAGAATGAAATGGGTGCTTCCAAATTGTGATTGTTGATTTGTGTGAGTACTGCAGCATAAGAGAAATCGGATGCGATGGTATATAATGTAAAATGATTAGAAAAATTTGGAGTATTTAGAGCACGGGCATTGATTATTGATTGTTTGATTAATTCAAACGCTTCCTTTTCTGGCGATCCCCATTTAAAGACTGAATTTTTCTTAATCATAGTTTGAAGGGGAAAAATAATTTGAGAAAAGTCTGGAACGAATCTCTTGACAAAATTTATTTGGCCTAAAAATGACTGCATGGATTTCTTATTGTGAGGAAAAGGGATTTCAGAGGTTTCTTTAATCCTCTCCGGATCGATATAAATGCCGTCTTTAGAAACAATAAAGCCTAGGAGCTTACCTTGATCAAGAGCGAAAAAGGATTTCTTAGGGTTAAGAGAAATACCATATTTCTTACAGCGCTGAAAGATTTGATTTAAATCATGCAAGTGATTGGATCTCTCTTTAGAAAATACAGTAATGTCATCTAAATAGACGACTACTGTTCTATTAATTAACCCTTTGAAAGCGATATCCATTGCTCTTTGGAAAGTGGCTCCTGCATTAATAAGTCCGAAAGGCATTTTCTGATATGCATACGTTCCCCATTTTGTTCTAAATGTGGTTTTGAGTCGGTCATCAGGATGGACCAAAATTTGATTATATCCTGAAAAACCGTCCAAAAAGGACATTACCTCTGAGCCTGCCACTGATTGGAGTATCCGCTCCATAGTGGGTAATGGGAAGTTATCTTTTAAACTCGCCTTATTTAAATTTCTGAAATCAATACAAATCCTTATGTCGCCATTTTTCTTTCTGACTGGTACCATATTGGAGACCTAGTTTGAGTGTCGAATGGGAAAAATAATCTTAGATTTTAAGAGTTTATTGAGTTTCGATTTTATTTGACCCTCTAAGTTTGGATGTATTTTTCTCAACTTTTGTTGAACTGGTTTCTGTTCGGGAAGCATCGAAATAGTGTGCTGGGTAATGGATGTATCATATGTCTTTAGATCGTCATATTTCCAAGTGAAAACATGTTTATTTTTGCGTAACAGTCTAATGAATGCTTCCTTTTCCTCCATAGAAAGTCCTAATCCTAAATTAATGTTTTGAGGATTTTGTTCGGTGCCAAGGTTTATCAATTCAAACCTTAAGGTAGAGCTCTGGAGCTTTGTATTGGACACAGGTTTAAACCTGTCTTTAATGTCGTAAAGATCCTCAAGCTTCACCACGCGTTTTGGGATTGAGTTTTCCTCATGTTTATCTTGCATTTGAATATCGTGCTCGTCTTCCTCGATGATTTGATTATCATAGGATTTTTCGGAGGTCAGAAACTGTAAAATGTCTTGATCGTGGTTGAATACTCTCCAATTGGTTACATTGTCAGGAATGGAGGGCCTAAAAAGCAATTCTACTGAAAATCTATCTGGGCTATAGTCTTCGGAAGGAAGTAGCTTGGAAGCGACATTGGCTAGCAAGTCGGCTGCCGAATTTTGAGACCTGGGAATGGAAGAAATATTGAATGCTAAAAAATGGGAAGTGAGCTCTTGTACTAGCGATTGATAATGTTTGAGATGGTTCGAAAGACAATGAATTGTATTCCTTACCTGTTTAACAATAATCTCAGAATCTCCAAAGACCTTCAAGTATTGGACTTTGAGGTCGATTGCTTTATATAGTCCTTGGACTAATGCTTCGTACTCAAATGTGTTATTGGTGCATTCAAACTCTAACCTACAGGACAACATTGTTTTTTCCCCTTGCGGGCTAACCAAAATACATCCTGCTCCTGATCCTTCACTAGACTTGGATCCATCAAAATATAAAGACCAAAATAAAGAATTATCTACAATCTTAATTACAAAATTCTCAGTAACATTAACACATTTAAACCTGTCGGTCTGCGAAAAATTTTCAATTTGCGATGCGAAATTGTTAACTGAGAAAGGAGATGGCTGGGCAATATAATTGCCGAAAAATGACTCAGAAGAATAATTCCCTAAGATATTGTTGTTGAATGCAATCAGTTGATTTTCTTGTTCAAATTCTGTAACAGTGTGGGTCATATGTTTCTCCCGAACGATCTTTATTTGATTGGGCTTGCCCTTATAGGGGAGCCACATATGGGACCAATAGGTGGAGATATACCCATGGAGCTTTTCTGACCAATCCCTGCTTAAAATCAACCCATAGAATTCAGGTATATCGGCGACTAGGATATCAATCCTTTGGACTATTCGTGGATCCGCCGATAACCTGGTCGTTACAGAGTTTATTTGCCCTAGAACTTGAACTTTAGTTCTATCTAACTGCACGATGTGAATATAAGATTTCTGGGGTTCTATATTCAGTTTAGAACAAACTGAAGCAGGCATTATATTAGATGATTCCCCAGAATCAATTAAGCAGTTATGTAGATTTCGATTGTAAATTTCATATGTTAAGAGGAAAGGAGGGGTATGGGAATTTGATCTATCTCCAATCATAATTGTATCAGTTGCCTCAACTCTACCGGAAGGTGGTTGTCTTGAGTCGCTTGCAGCTTTAGTACTGGGAAGAGGTGAAGAAGGGACAACATTAAGTTCTTTGAGAAGTAATTTTTGTTGATGTTTTAATTTACTAAGCTCAAACATGGTGATGTTTGCCTTAGTTTTCTTCATGTCATCGACAATATTATAATCCATCGAATCAGAAACTACCAATGTCTTAGATGACGAAGGTGTATTGGAGGATGAGGGCTGATTCTGAGATACTGTCGCGGCTGGCTTCCTTGCGGGTACCTTTTCCTTTGCAGTATTAGTACCAGCACTCCTTTTCTTTAAATTGGCTTGAATAGGTTCAGGAGTAGCTTTACTCCTTGTAGTGACAGGAAAGGCTTCTTGCTCAGCGTTCGTATTGGAATTAGGGATTATAAAGTCCCACATCCCATGACATTCGACTACTTCCTTTTCTTCTTCTTCGGATGGTGCAATTATTTCTTCTTCTTCTTCCTCCACAGGATCTGAATCTGCATAAGATATGACATTTGGAGGCTTGGACTCGGGTTTTTTGAAATTCCTATATGGTTTCTTTGTTGAGGACTCTGATACTTGTTTCTTAATCTCAACCATTTTGTTTGACATGGTTTTAAGGACTTTTTGAAGGCCTTCCATGTCATATGGATCCTTAGTGATCTTTTTCTTCGAGTCATCTTTAAAGGACACTTTTTTGGATTTTCGTTCTTCCAGGGCAGTTTTCTTTTCTAAGGCGATCACACTTTTTTCAACACCGAGGGCTTCCTTCATGTTTTCGGCCAATGTAGGCTGTTTAGCCCTATCCACAAAAATGGCTATGTTTGAGGGTAAGGCACTGATATACCACTTGCTTCTAACTTGTTCGCTTGGCTTATCATCGGTGGGGATTTTGTTCAAGAGTTTATTAAATCGGGAGTTAAACTCCTTAATGGGTTCTCTTGACTCGATCCTTAAATTGGAAAGGTCATGGACGAGTGTAGCCAAGGATCTATCATCGCCATATTTGGTGAGGAACTGTTCCTGGAAGATATTCCAACTTGTGATGGATCCAGAGGGCAAGGAAAAATACCAAGACCCTGCTGATCCTTGTACTGTATAGGGAAACAATCTAACTACCACATCTTCAGTCACTCCCTTCAAATTGACTGACAACATAAAATTATTTATGTGTTCTTCTGCTGACGTTCCAGCATCTGGATTGAATTTTGGGACCCATTTTTCGGGATAATCGGGTAACGGATGTAAAGGTACAGGTATGGTGACTGCACCAGGACTTTTCCATGGTCTTTGAGCCATTTTAGGAGTACCAACGATTGCCTGTGGTGTTCTAGGTGCTTGAGGGGGAGGTGGAAGTGAAGACTGAAAAAGATTGTGATGTTTGAGATGAAGTCCCTTGGTGAACAACAATATGTAGTGGTGAAGTGGGTGTTTGACTCCGCACAGGTGATGATGAAATGGAAGATGATGGAGAAAAGTTTTCGCTACCAAAACCTTCAGCGGTCTTTTTAATCCTTTTCCTTTCAGGCAAAGGAAACTCAGGTGGTTCAATACCTAGTTTTTCACTTTGGAGTCTGGTAAGGTGAGGAGGTAAGTGGAATTGCGAAGTCTGACTGCCTTGTGATACTTCAGATCTAGGAGGCGAAATCGAGAAGCCTTGAAGTTTCTGGATGATGGATTGAACTCCAGGGGACTTTGGACTTAAGTGTTCTGAAGTATGATGTAATTGAGCAGTAGTGGTTGATTCTTCCTCGTCTCGTCTAGATATTGGTGATTCAGAATGCGAACGAGAGGTCTGAGGAGAGGTGGAGGGTGAATTACTCTTTGAATGGTTTGTAGGTGTTGGCTTACTCGCCATTCATAGCGGATGCCCTCCTTCTAGCGCCAGAAATGTTGATGCCTCGAAAATCGCTTCAACAACATTGGGGGATAACCACCTGGTCCGGACCTTAGTACAACTCCTTTTCCGTTTGGGATGGTGGCTCCGACTGGATATAACGAGACCAATTTCCCGATAATGAATAAAAGGGATGAATGAGTGATGAGTTGTCTGTTCTAATGATAGGCGGATAGCTTATTCTATCAACAAAAATATGAAAACTAATACTAATCCCAGGAATAACTATTCATTTGAAATGCAGCGTTTAATAATCCTTATCTATTAACAGGCATATAGATGACTCTGTAAAATAAATACAGATATTCAATCATTTAAAGATTACTTCATATGAATAGTCAAACGAAGCGATTAACACAAATTACTGCATTCATTATTTATATCATCGATACATATACGATTGAAAGAAAAGCATGCTATAAACAACCAACAGTGGGATGCATAAAGGATGTTGTTAAAACACATATATATAAGCAATAATAGCGACAGAGATCAAATGACAATTCACATAACAGGAATGAGTTCACACAGATAATAGTACCATATGAGCTGCTAATCAATCCCGAATATCAATTGCTATTTGAAATTCTTCCTTCAACACAGAAATGCTTTCAAACAAAGACATTAGTGCACATTTGTATAAAAAACCTTCCTTATCAAAATCAGAATAATTGGTCCAGTTTCATAAAAGAATATCCCTGAAGTACAATAGTGCAACTTCAGGGTTTAAGTCATATACAAAACTTTACGACCCTTTCTAAATGCATGAAAGGGTCTATAAATACTACTAAGCTAAAAAAATCTATGAAACAAAATCCTACTAAATTGGTATCAATAAATGCTATCTATCTCCTTGGGGGCGATTTGGCAGTCGGCGATGTGAATCATGACTCAGGCTGCTTGTCTTTAAACCTGAGCTGGCTTATCGCAAGCATTGGCTCTACTTCGGGTGATCTGTTGAGGCGCAAGCTGAGTTGGGCAGCAAAGGTGGCATCCTGAATATCAATTATAATATACCCGATCGCATTTGTGAGGCATTTGAGGGCGGCTCTCTGACTGTGCGGCTTCACTAAGAAGAACCAATAGGCATCCCATGTCAAACTGTTGATCCCCGCGATTAACCTTCCATTTTTCTCCAGCTCTGGGTAGCATGAATGCTCCAACATCTTTGTTGCTGTTAATTGGCGTGGAGTACATTGGGAAATCATGTTAGACAAGTAAAGAGTATTATTTACTAATTTGACCAAATTACTAGTGGTTGCCTTGCATCTTAAAATCGCTCTTTCTACCTTCATTAACTGTGATTGCCATTCTGTGAATAATATTTCCTTATGTGATTCCAGAATCCTTGGTAGGTTAGCTGCCTGTCCCTGATCGGATTCTTGCCATTCCAGAAAATTTTTCAATGTTTCTTCGGCCTGATCCAAATCTGTCCTTGCCTTTTCTACTTTTTCGCTTATGGATGCCACTAAGTCGCACAATGGCTCTACTTGGGTGATTTGCTGACACAAGAGCTTCATTTGATTTATCAATGCTTTATTTAATTGAAACGCCTCTGCTTTAAACTCATCTACCTGAGGGAGCTTTTTCATTTGCTCAATTTGAGCTAATAATTGAGCGATTTGCTCATCTTTGGATTTTAACATTCCCTCAGTTGATATTTTTAATTGCGCCAATGCTGCCGATAGCTCCTTTTGCTTTTGGATTGCGCTATCGTCAATCCTCTGTTTTTCTTCTTGCAATTGCTTAGTCAACTGATTATTATTTTGTTGTTGTACTAGCAATTGCTGTTCTGCTTGCTCTGCCTTCTGCTGTGCTTCCGATAATTGAGCCTGTAGCGAAAAGATGTCTTGATATTTTGCCTTTAATAGATTGCTCACCTCCGATTCTTTCTCTATTGTTGCTGCCAAATATGCTCCAGCGTATTGCGATAGCTTTGTCAAGTCATCGGAGGGGTCAAATTATTCCTTCCATACCATATTGCCCGTTACTGTTAATTCAGTGAATAAAGAAGGTTGATCAGCCCTTCTCCTCTTCCTCTGTCGTTTCACTACAGCTTTATGCTTAGGGCTGTAGAAGACATCCAAGGGAGGAATCTCTTCTATCTGCAAAATGATTTCGCCCGATGGATCCTTTGGAATTATTTCTGTTTCCTTTAATTTGGGTGGGTCGTTGGTTTCGCCGGAAACCTGCTTTGATGTCGCTTCTTGTGTGTTGCCCTCTTTTGAAACCTCATCATCTTTAGATCATTCTAGATTGCGGATGATTGAATTGAATTGCTGCCATTCCTGGAGCAATTTCGGATCAATCTGTGTATCGTCATTAACAGTTGAATCGCTCTCTTCTTGAGTTTTGGCCTGGGTTTCTTCCTGTCTCTGCAAGTTCGCCTGGGTTTCTTCCTGCCTCTGGTCATTCACTTCCTCCTGCTGCTTTGATGTAATAGGAGGTTCTTTATCACGTCGCTACTCAGGCTCGCTTGATTTTGTTGTTGTTGGAGTAGTCGCTAACAGGTATAGAGGCAGAGTTTGCAACCTCTGCTCTCTAATTCTGTTAAATTTGACTAACCCCTCATCGTTGTATTCATTTATGGCGAGTGATTTAACTTGATATAGCGACTCGGGCGATGCGAACAAGTCCTAAAATCTGTCTTCTTTATGCTCGAACTTGGCCAATTTGGCCTGGTCGAGTGCATTGTAGGTGACTTTCTTCGGATCGAATCGCCTGCTCGGCAGAGTTGCCAGAGTCAGTGAATTTATTTTCTCAGCTTCCTTCTCTGCATGTTTGAGATCATGCAGGGTGTAGATACCAATTCGCAAAGGAAAGGAGGGCCAAACATGCTTATTTTCTTTTTTCAGGGTCTGAGTAACCCCATCGGCGTTGATCTGATAGGCTACTTCCTTGGCAAGTAGTTTATCAGGGATGTATAGAGGAAGCACATGGGGCTTGGCTTGACTGCCAAAAACTCTGATATAGGTGAACTTTTCTTCTCCAAACCAACTCCCTACGGCAGTTAAATCCACCCTCGCTTGGTCAGAAATCTTAGGGGCAGGCTTATTGAAAATGGAATAATGAATAGGCAACATGAAACCGTTGCAGATTTGATACAAATGGTGTTTGTAGTCGGTCTTCCACAACTTTTGATGATATATGTGGATGGGTGCGGGGTCTTGCGGCGTCCACCTCCATCCGAGCACAGGAAATTCAGAATTGAAACATAAAATATCTAATATATAGGCACTGTAGTAAAATGGTGGAATGAACCTCTCAGTGACGCGAGAGTTATATCTGAAATTAAGAATGGCAGTTGCTAGCTTATCGGATAACATATCCGCCCAATCCATTATTTCGCCACTACACGCCGCCTCCAATAAGGGGACCATTTCTATGGTAAAATTGGCGGAATCATGTAGTCCCCATAGTCTGCACATCATAATCCCAGCATAGCAATAAGGAGAACATAGGGAATCGACCGAGTACTTACCCGAAGATTCGTGCTTGTGCTTTGCTGGATTTTGTCTCCAACCTCGAATGCGTTCGGACTCAGTGTCATTTTCAGCTCGGAATTTCTCCAGGAATGCCGTGTTATACTTCTTCTCTTCCACCGGCAAATGATACATTTGCCTTAGATCCTCGGCTCGAAAAGAACCGAAAATCATCCCATCTATAATGCTTAAAGTTCTATCGGTAATTGGGATTTCTTGAATCGCCCATCTTACCACATCCGTATATGGGAGGATTTTCTCCTGGGCCGCTATTCTATGAAGAAAGGAACTGGCTAAATCACTCAGATTAGCCTCGGATTTACTGGTGCTGTCGGCATAAACTTGTATCCCTGTCACCCTCGGGTCTTCAGCTTCAATCAAGTTATATGTGCCTTGCCAAGTAGCTTTGGTAAGTCCCAGGCACGTAGTGTCCGATACAAGCCCTTTGTTTTTATTGCCTGGATCAATGACGGGTTGCCCTGCGGACGGTGAAGCGGAAGGCATTGTGGTCTTCTTGGACTTCTTGCCCATTCCGCTCAAATCTGTTTCTGTGGGAGAATTCTGCACAGAGAGAACGATAGGCGTAATACAGGAAATAATACATAAATCGAATAGACTGATATATATATATATATATATAAATTCATGGTGATCGATTGACTTAAGATGGCTTCGAATCAAATCTGTAAACAGATCGCAAGCTTGTTGTTTTCATTAAATGGCCGTTAAGGCCTGTCAATCTCATCAATACCAGTCATTTCGATTAATGGCCGAATGATTTATTTGAAGTGTGCCTTGGGCGATTTGGTGGTTGAGCGCGGATGATCGGCTTTTCAAAAGATAATGCCTTAATTACAAATAAATCGTATTAAATTGTTTTAATGGTTTTCTTTGAAAGCTGTGCTTTTGCCTTTATTGCAATCGGGCGTCGGGAAAATCATAAGTCATTGTTTTGGTTACATGTGGAATCCCCGATCACCGATAGCGATATCGCATCGTGTCGGAAGTAGCGAGTGGGGTGGTTAAGAAGGCGTGCATAGTCGATTGCCGATTGCCGATAGCAATATCGCACCGCATCGGGGCAAGAGGGAGCTTTATTGCATTTAATACATTACCGTCGATATCCGATAGCGATATCGCATCGCATCGGAGATTGAGGGATTTAATTATGCCAATTCTATTATTGCCGATATCCGATAGCGATATCGCATCGGAGCTAACCAATATGTCCTCAAGTTGTATTCCCTTTGTCATTGCGATATGCGATCGCTTTATCGCAATGACAAAAGATTAATCGTTTTATGTTAAGACTTTTGATTGATTCATGGAAAAGGCTTTTTGGTAATGTTTTATTTTATTTCTTCGGGCCTTTTAGAATAGAACTAAACTGATACCAAAGAAAACAAAATTTAAAAAGGGACCCATTTCATATTATGGTTTTGAGATAATATTGATATGAAATGGGGGGTTGTTGTAGGGCACAACAGGGTATTATTTAGTATGCCATGAACGCACGCGATATATCAAAGTTTCATTGAGTTAAGCCCCCGTGACTTTGGTTATATTATATAGGGATTTTGTAGTCGGGATTTGATATAATATTGTTAATTTTATAATATGTTTATTTAAAGTTATATTATAATAATTATATTAATAAATAGTTGGAAAAAAAAAGTTCAATTAGGAGGTGGGTGCCTTCATGAAGAGGTTGGATATTGGGTTCCATTCCTTCTTTCTATGTAATATTGGGTTATGTAATAGCAAAGCATCATTTTTTTGTCTTTCTATTTGAAAAGATCACACAATAGATCTATAAAAGAGAAATCATATTTATGAGTGTTAATTTACTATATTATGTTTATTGATAGGCATGCTTAAAAGTTATTATGGAAGAAAAAATTAATATTATAATTGAAATTTATCTCATATATGATGTTTATGCATATTTATTAAAAATATAATATTTATTCCTATATAAATAAATAATTATCTTAGGTAGAATTAAAGGGGATAGACAATTAAGGCTTTTTTAAGACTTGCACTTCGGATGCGCGGAAGGCTCTGCAGCTTGAACTAGGGTTAGGGTTTTAACGTTGGGCACCATGGCATAACGCGCAGTGAGGGAGTGATGCTCCCTCCTACAGTCAAGTAGTTATCGATAGAATAAGACACGGGAAATCAACATTTCAAGAAGCCTCTGGATAAGGATACAGGGGCAAGTAACACAGACACATTGCGAGGAAATATACCTCATGAACAGGAAGGGGAGCAACAGGAAGCTAGTAAGGAAAGGAGAAAGGGCATAGAAGTCAAAAACCTACTTCTGTAAGGACATTTGGTGTCTGTAAACCTAAGTCGAACACCATTCCTCGGGTCACATTGAACGACCCTGCGCTACAAGCGCATAGGGATCATATGACAGAACATGTAGTCATCTGCAAATTCATGGGAATATGGCCGACAGAGAGGGCGTTGGATGTTTGGATAAGGAGCCACTGGAAGCCAAAAGGGGAAATAATCCTTCATCTAGGATCCATGGGATTTTTCACAGTAGTATTCACGAGCCTAGAGGATAAAGATAGAGTGTTTGAAGGAGGACCATACTTCTATGTTGTTGTAGGCCTCTACATGCGGCCATGGATAATGAAATTTGTTCTGGAATACCAGACATTTTCATCGGTACCGGTATGGATCAGACTATACTCCCTTCCTCTAGATTATTAATTACCAGAATCACTGAAAACAATAGGCAACAAACTGGGGCATTTTCTAAAGATCTCAGATGCGACTCTTAAAGGAAAATACACCTCCTTTGCCCTAGATCCGTATGGAAATGGACTTATCTGGAGCACTTCCAGACTCGATAATTTTAGAAGTATATGATGAAGAATGGGTACAGGTGGTGGACTATGAGCACATCCCATTTAGGTGCCGCAAATGCCATGAGCATGGGCATCTATACAGAGACTGCCCAACAAACAACATCGAGAGAAATGTGAAAACCACTATGGATAAAAATCTTGAGGGTTTTACCAAGGTTGGGGGCAAAGGGAAAGGCTGAAAGAGGCCACAAAAGAAGATCAATGAGGAAAAACAACCAAGCCACGATAGCTTTAAGATCCTACAAGAAGAAGAAGGAAACAAAGAAACGAACCAGGAAATGGAGAACATTATCACTGAGAAGGAAAGGGATGACAACATGGAAGATATCATGGAAAACATGATGGAGATAAATAGGGACCATGAGATGACTCCAAGTGAGGTGGGAATGGAGGACCATGAACTGTAGGAGATTCTAGATAAGGAAAATCTGGATCTAGAGAAATTTCTGGAGCAAGGAACGACCAAAGGAGTGGACTCCTTGCCAAAAGAGGAATATGACAGGGTTCAACAACTCTTCCTATGGAGATAAAAAAAAAAGGGAACTGGAGTCAAGAGAAATCATGAAAGCCAGGAACATAGAGGGATCAAAATGATGGAGGAGACACAGGCACAATCTCCAAAGAACCCAGGCAGGAAAAGAGGAGGAAAAAGACAGAAGGAGTTCTTGAACGAATGTGGGAAACTATTGATTAACTCAGGTAAGATTAAAGAGCTTACCAGTTACTCCTTTACAAACCTTTCTTAATGAAGCTCACAACCTAGAATATTAGAGGCATAGGAAATAGAAGGAAACAAAGAAAGCTCAGTACTAGAATAAAAGAAGAAAAACCAGATATGGTTTTTATTCAGGAGAAAAAATGTTTGATGGATAAGATTAGAGAAATTCATAATAAATGGCTAATCAAGTATGAGTATCTAGAGGTTAAAGGAAAAAACTCAACGGGGAGGATTCTCACGCTGTGGGATACATAGAAATTTGGAATCTTGGATGCTGAGGCATCTATGAACTATCTTTCTTTGGTTTGTCAACCTTTAGGTGATAAGGAGATATACATGATCCCAAATGTCTATGGACCTCAAAAGCAAGAGGACAAACTGAAGCTTCTCACCTCCCTTGAAGAACTAAGAGCAAGACACCCTAATATGCCCTGGATCATTGCAGGAGATTTCAATATGATAAGATCTCTTACAGAGAAAAAAGGCAGTATTAGACAACTAGGCAGAGACTCCATGGCCTTCTAGAACTTCATAATGAACATGGGGTTAGTGGACACTGGAACAATAAATGGGACCTTCACCTGGAACAACAAAAGGGGAGGAGCTTCATAAGTTGCATCTAGACTAGATAGATTTATTATCTCAGAGGACCTCTTTCTCTTAGGCCTTGCCATAACGGCTTATATTCTTCCCTTTGGAGGTTCGGATCATTGGCCTGTACAGTTGGAAGCTACTTTTATGGGTACACCAATAAATAGACCTTTCAAGTTTGAGAATGCCTGGCTCTCTCATCCTGAATTCACCAGTAATATTGACAAATGGTGGAAAGAGGATCTAAACATTCAAGGCACTAGAATGTTCCTGCTCCAACATAAACTTAAACATATCAAATCTAAGCTTAAAGGTTGGAACAAAAAAGAACTTGGAAATATCTTCAAAGCCAAAAGAGAAGTTGAGCAAAAACTCGAGGAGATCAATCAGATCAACATCACAAAGGGCTTTACAGAGGAATGGAAAAAGCTAGCTAATTCTTTGCAGGAAGAATGGGAAGAACGGTGCTTGCAAGAGGAGATTTTCTGGAGACAGAAGTCAAGGATTCAATGGATTATAGAGGGAGAAAGAAACACAAAGTTTTTCATAAATCCACAATGGATCACAAGGCACACAACATAATCACAATGCTCAAAGACTCTCAAGGGAGAGATATCATTTCTCACATAGACATGGAATCTCTCCTTGTACAACATTGCCTCAATATTGCAGAGGAGCCTCTGGGGGATAGATCTAGGTTCATCAGCCATTTCACTCAATATATCCATCAGCTAGTTACTAGAGAAGATAACCACATTCTTAACAGGCCAGTGTTGGAAGAGGAGGTCAGTGAAGTGATCAATGAAATGCAAAATGGAAAATATCTAGGCCCGAAAGGGTTCAATGTAGACTTCTTCAAAGCATGTTGGAAAACAGTTAGACAGGATATTCTTGAGGTGGTGGAAGACTCAAGAAGATCCAAAAAGGTTCTGAAGGTGTTTAATGCTTCCTTCATAGCTTTGATCCCAAAAAAGGAAAATGTCGTGACTCCAAATGGCTTCAGACCCATAGGCTTATGTAATGTGGTGTATAAAATTATTTCCAAGGTGATCACCAATAGATTCAAGCCCCTTTTGCCAACTCTCATCTCAAAGGAGAAAACAGGCTATGTGGAAGGAAGACAAATCCTCAATAATATCATCCAAGCTCATGGGGTGGTACACTCTCTCAAAAGAAACAAACAAGATGGTATGATCATTCAATTAGACCTAGCGAAAGCTTATGACAAGCTAAGTTGGTCTTACATAAGGGCAGCTCTAAAATCCTATGGCTTCTACCAAAGCTAGATAAGATGGGTTATGGCACTAGTCACCATGACTAGTTTCTCCATCCTGCTTAATGGCGCTCCTTTAAGACTCTTCACACCTTCCAGAGGTCTCAGACAAGGGGATCCGCTCTTACCCTTCCTCCTTGTTCTCATGATGGAAGGGCTTGGTAAAGCGATTAAAATGGCTAATGCTGAAGGAAGAATCCAGGGCATAAAACTCACCTTGGATGGAGCGGCAAACACACATCAGCAATTTGTGGATGACACAATGTTGTAGGGCTTACCTATAGTTAGGGAAGCCAGAATGATCAAACACATTTTGAATGACTTTGCTATGGTTTCTGACACAGAGGTAAGCCTCAAATCAAAAGTTTTTTTCTTTAACACTGACATTGCTATTCAAAGAAATATCACCAGAATTCTTGGGTTTCAAAGGGACTAGCTACCTTCCAAGTAACTGGGCATACCTCTCACAGATAAACCTCTCAGCAAGCAAGTGTGGGAGCCAATTATAAAAAAATTGCAGGAAAAGATCCGAAAATGGACATGTAGGTCATTAAACTTGGCGGGGCGGCTTGTGCTCACACAGGTTGTCCTATAGGCCATTCCTATATTTATGTTCTCAACTCTTCCTGCTCCTATAGGAGTTAAGCAACAAATCAGGAGCATACAAAGGGACTTTCTATGGGGCAAAGGAGAAGAGAAAAAGAAATGGGCTTTAGTAGCCTGGGACAAGATCTGTAAACCCAAGAGCCATGATGGCTTGGGGCTTCATGATCCTGAAACCATCGGCAAGCTTTCGGGAGCTAAACTCTGGTGGAGATGGATCAAGGAATCAACTTCTTGGTCTAAGCTTTGGACACAAAAATATGCAAAGAATTGGCGAAGAAAGATCACATTAGAATGTCAGGGCACATTAAGGGCCCCCACATTTGGAACCTTGCCTGGGAAAATAAAAGTATTGTTCAACAACATAGTTTTTGGGAAATTCGAGCTGGGAACCTAGCATGATTTTGGGAGGACAACTGGCAACAACAACCTAATTTGTATAAGGACGAATTAGTAGCTCTCAAGAATGACACAGACAACAAAGGTATACTTAAGGTAAAAGACTCCTTGAACCAGGAAAAGAACAATGGAAAACAGAGAACTTGGAAGGATCTAGGCCATAGTGAAGGGACTCCTCTGAGGGCCCAAGTAGACTCTCTTACCCAGGATCTAGAGCATAGGAGGATTCTGGTTTCTTCCTTGCCTGACCAACTAAGATGGGGAAAGAACATTGAAGGAAACTTTAACCTCAAAGAATAAACATGTAGTAATAGGATTTAACTATTTAAACCATGATCAAGTTTGGAAGTATCTTTGGCAAAGCCCCCACTGGATGAAAATAAAGTTATTTATTTGGCTAGCTCATCAAAGGAAAATCTTAACTTGGGAGAATCTTCTGAAAAAAGGCTTCACTGGACGATCCAAATGTTACCTTTGTGGTTCACAAGGGGAGACGATGGATCACCTTCTCAACCTCTGTCCTTTAATCTCCATCGTGTGGGAATGGGTGGCCTCAATATTTAGGCACACTGATAGGGATATACTCAACATCTCTAACACTTTGAATAATTGGAGGAAAAACTTCTCAAGGAATGAAATTATTAATAAAGCCTGGACCTTGGTTCTAGCCTTTATCATTTGGAATGTTTGGAAAGAGCACAATAGTCGGATCTTCAAGAACAAAGCAAGCAAGCCCCAACACATAATTGACCAAATTTTAAGGCAACTCAAAGATACAATCAATAGCTTGTTGAGGACACTTCCTAAGGACCCTTCTTTGCCCCAAGATGCGAGGATTCTACTACATTTGGGTCTCCAGTCCATAAGCCCTCACAACATTATCAAGGGAGTGAGCCAAATAAACTCAGATATAAACATTTTGAAGCCTCCTCCATATGGTTTCTTAAAGGTCAATATAGATGGCGCATCTAAGGGCAACCCTGGGTTAGCTGGTTCTGGAGGTGTTATAAGAGATGAACAGGGGCAAATAAAGAAGATCTTTCATGGCCACTTGGGGAAGGCCACTAATAACATGGCAGAACTCATGGCCCTAGAGCAATGCTTGGAAATATTGGTGGATTCAGATTCACATAATGTCATTATTGAAGCAGATTCAGAATTGATTATTAGAGCATCCAAGAAAATATGCAATGGTACATCATCGGATAAAGTGTCGAAACATTAGAAGCTCTCGCAAGTCTTTCACTATATATACTCCCACCTGCAAACCTTAAAAACTATAAGCTTTGTTCATGTGAAAAGAAAAGCTAACATGGTAGCAGATCATTTGGCGAACGAATGAGTGATTAATAAGGAGAGGGACATCGGGCAAGTCTGGGAGTTGTTACACCCAGGAAAACTGTTAGAGGACTGTCTCTGTCAGGCTTCCAAAGATATGGAGCAATGGGAAAGGTTGAGATCAGCGGAAGAAGACTAAGGATAAAGTGGCGCGAGGACCGATTCTGGAAGTGCTACAGGTTTGTTGTCTCATTGATCACTATGTGGATTAATGGCGACACATTGATTTAGTGAAAATCATAGAAACTAGGGCTTAAGAGTAAATCCATTGAAAAGCAAAAGATCAATGATGTAGGGAGGAAGGAACGGGAAGCGTCCGATGGGTTGGATCGACGGTCATCGCTAACCTGAAAAGCGCGTAAGTTAATTCGCGAGGAAGTGGTTTCTTGTACCACAAGTGGTATTTTGGAAGGGGTCTAAGTGGTAACGGATTTTGCGATGAAGGCCTCCGATTCCACTCTTCAAGCAACTCGTAGCAACGAGGAGAAAAGAGGATACCGCTTTTCGAGTGGGTATTCCTCGAGCTACTTGTCCACCCGCAATTTGCGTGGACCGTTGGATCCACGAAGGGTAGATCAATGGTGGAGGGTCGGGTGTGCAAGTGGAAGCTCGAATGAAAATTTAATATTCAACATTAGCCATTGATCATTGATTTAGTTGAATGGAGGATGTCAGGGCGTTGTACCGAGAATGCGGACTTGTCGTTTTTTATGGTAGCGAATGTAATAATTTTGTAATCCGACTTTATGGGTTGCGGGTTGGGTTTTTGTGTATTACCTATGTTAGCCATATCTCCTGATAGGTAGGATGGTTCCGAGTTTTAAAGATTTAAAGCCAAATCCGCTTCAGTTAGGTCATGTGGACCATTTTTTGGTAAACGCAAGGAAGTTTGGTTTACCTTGTAAAATATGTAATGTACTTGTTTGGGTCAATAGAAAGCTCCATTCTTACTTGACAAAAAAAAAATTAATCTTACAATCCAGTTCATAAAACATAAATCATGTTGATTAGTATTAATTTTGCTCAATTATATTTATTTCAAGTATTTTTTAAATTTATTATGGAGAGAAAAATGTTATTATAATTAAAACTTATCTCATATATATGTTTATTAAAAATATATTATTTCTTCTATATAGTTAAATAATTTTAAGAGTTTTAATTCAATTAGAAATACTATTACAGACACAGTTGTCTAGGGAATCGCGAAGTTAGGCCTTAGAACATGGAGCAACAGGGGCGAGTTGGTAACAATGGAGGGGCAAGGAGGAGGGAGTTCCACTCCCTCCTATAGTAACGTAATATCAAGTAGAAGCAAGGAGGCAAGTTTGAATGGATTCAGGAAACCTATAGAGGCGGAAAAAAGGAAGAAGACAAACACAAAAAAGCCGGAAAGTAGCAAATCCGATGAATAGGAAGAGACTCACGGGGCAGTCAGGAGGGAGAAGAGACCAGGAGACAGTAGTTAGAGAACTGAGTACAGATCTGCAACGGGACCCAGTGAACCCAAGTCAACCATTAAACCCTAGGTGGTATTAAATGATCATGCACTACAGGTGCACAGAGATCACATGGCAATTTACGCAGTTATATGCAAGTTTATGGGTATATGGCCTATGAAGAAGAATATGTACACATGGATAAGAAACAACTGGAAAACAAAGGGAAAAATAAATCTACATCTAGGATCCAAGAGTTTCTTCATAGTGGTTTTCACTAACCTATAGAACAAAGACATAGTGTTCGAAAGAGGTCCCTACTTCTATGCTGCTGCAGGCCTATACATACAACCTTGGGTGATGAACTTTGTCCCAGAACAAGAAATGTTCACATCGGTCCTGATATGGATAAGACTATACTCATTACCTCTAGATTATTAACTACCTGAATCCTTAAAAGCTAGAGGTAACTCTGCGAGGTAAATATACCTCCTT
Organism: Pinus taeda; assembly: GCA_000404065.3. Taxonomy (NCBI): domain Eukaryota; kingdom Viridiplantae; phylum Streptophyta; class Pinopsida; order Pinales; family Pinaceae; genus Pinus; species Pinus taeda. The sequence goes on along the minus strand of APFE030632589.1, from coordinate 37,818 downwards.
CGCCCGCATATGTGTGGAAATGGACCTATTGGGAGCACTTCGAGATGAAGTTGTTCTAGAAGTATATGATGAGGAATGGGTACAGGCGGTGGACTATGAAGATGTCCCATTCAGATGCTGTAAATGTCATGAACATGGGCACCTCTTTAGAGATTGCCCATAAAACAAAATGGAGGATAATCTGAGAACCAACATAGGAAAAGATCCCGAAGGATTCACCAAGATGGGAGGCAGAGGGAAAGGAGGGGGAAGAAAGTACCAAAAGAAACCTAGTGAGAACAATCTACCAAGTCATAACAGTTTTGAGATTTGAGAAGAAGAATGAGGGAATGATGGAAAGGACAATGCACTAGAGATCAATCCCGCAGAGAAGGAAAAAGAGGACAACATGGAAATAATACATGAAAACAATGAACAAAAGGAGAATCTACCAAGCACCATGGAGTTTGGTAGGGACCATGAGATGACCCCAAGTGAAGTTGGGACGGAGGACCATGAACTACAGGAGATTCTTGAGAGGGAGAATCTTGATCTAGAAAAGTTCCTAGACCAGGGAACCAACAAAGGGATTGAGTCTCTACCAGAAGAGGAGTTTGACAGAGTACAACAACTCTTCCTCTAGAGATCTCAAACAAAGGCTACCTGAGTCAAAAGGAACCATGACAACCAGGAGAACAGAGGGGTCAAATCAATGGAGGAAGCATCAGAACACTCTACCAAGAACCCGGGCAATAAAAGAGGAAGGAAAAGACAGAATGAGCTGCTGACAGAGTGTGGGAAACTCATGATCAACTCAGACAAGATGAAATATCTCACCAGTTACTCATTTACAAACCCATCATTATGAAGCTCACAACCTGGAATATTAGGGTCTATGAAGTAAAAGAAAACAAATAAATCTTAGCAATAGAATAAAAGAAGAAAACCCAGACATGGTGTTTATAGAGGAAACAAAATGTTCAATAGACAAAATCCAGGAGATACAGAGCAAATGGCTTATTAAATATGAGTACCTAGAAGTTAAAGCTAATAATACAACAGGTGGGATTCTCACTCTTTGGAATCCTCAGAAATTTGGAATTCTGGATGCTCAAGCATCCAAGAACTACCTTTCAATGGTTATCCAACCTTTTTGTGACAAGGAAATCTATATGATCACAAATGTCTATGGTCCTCAAAAACCTGAAGACAAACTCAGGCTTCTCACTTCACTGGAGGAATTGAGACATAGACACCCAGTAATGCCATGGATTCTGGGAGGAGACTTCAACATGATCAAATCTCTCACAGAAAAAAAAGGAGGGACCAGAACATTAGGCAGAGACTCCATTGCATTCCAGAACTTCCTAATCAACATGAGACTAGTGGACATGGAAACAGTAAATGGTACCTTCACATGGAACAATAAGAGGGGAGGAGCTTCCCAAGGTTCCTCGAAACTAGACAGATTCATTATCTTGGAGGACCTCTTTCTCACTGGCCTTAACTTGAATGCTTTTATCCTTCCTTCCGGAGGATTGGACCACTGGCCTATTCAGATAAAAGCTTCATTTATTGGCACCCTGAGGAACAAATCTTTTAGGTTTGAGAATGTTTGGCTTACTCACCCTCACTTCATCACCAATATTGGAAAACGGTGGATGGAAGACTTGCCCATTGAAGGCACGAAAATGTTCCTTCTGCAATAGAGAATCATACACATCAAGCTCGGACTTAAAGAATGGAACAAAAATGAGTTTGACAATATTTTTAAAGCCAAAAGAGAAGTGGAACAAAAATTACAAAAAATTAACTAAATTCTCATCAAAGAAGGCTTCACTGAGGAAAGGAAAATGTAAGCTAACTCTCTCCAACAGGAATGGGACAACATATGTCAGCAGGAAGAAACCTTATGGAGACAGAAATCAAGTGTGCAATGGATTAAAGAAGGAGAAAGAAATATAAGGGTTTTTCACAAATCTACCATGAAACATGGGGCACATAATCAGATTACAAAACTCATAGATCCTCAAGGGAAAGAGCTGAGCACGCACAAAGATACATAATCCATTATGGTACAACATTTTCAAAACATTGCAGAGGAGCCTATCTTAGACAGATCTCTATTTATTAAAAGCTTCACTTAGCACATTCCAAAACTAGTGACCAGGGAAGACAATTATAATCTCAATGGGCTAGTGACGGAAGAGGACGTCAATGAAGTAATCAAAGAGATGCACAATGGGAAAGCTCTAGGCCCGAATGGTTTCAACGTAGACTTCTTCAAGGCATGCTGGGAAATAGTCAAACGTGATCCTTGAGGTTGTGGAGGATTCGCGAAATTCAAAAACAATTCTAAAAGCGCTAAATGCTTCCTTCATAGCCCTAATCCCTAAGTAGGAAAAAGCTATGACACCAGATAGATTCAGGCCCATAGCTTTATGCAATATAGTATACAAAATCATTTCTAAATTAATTGCAAATAGACTCAAGCCCCTTCTTCCAATACTCATGTCTAAGGAGTAAACTGGATATGTGGAAGGAAGGAATATTCTCAATAACATCATTCAAGCTCACAAAGTGGTGCACTCTCTCAAGAAGAATAAGCAAGCGGGTATGATCATACAAATTGATCTAGCGAAAGCTTATGATAAGCTAAGCTGGTTATACATCAGGGATGTACTAAAAGCATACCATAATTGGATAAGATGGGTTATGGTTCTCGTTACCTCTGTTAGCTTTTCAATCCTTCTCAATGGTTATCCATCTAGGACCTTTTGTCCTTCGAGAGGTCTCAGGAAAGGAGATCCGCTCTCCCCCTTTCTCTTTATCCTTATGATGGAAGGAGTAGGCAAAGCGATCAATTCAACCAAGGCAGAAGGAAGAATCCAGGGTCTCAAGCTAACCCAGGACAGAGACACATTGACTCATCAATAATTTGTAGATGATACCATGCTGCAAGGCACACCCACGGTCAAGGAAGCCAAAGCTTTCAAACAAATTCTGCATGATTTTGATATGGCTTCTAGCACAGAGGTAATCCTCACAAAATCAAAAGTTTTCTTTTTCAACACTAATATTTATATTTAGAGAAATCTCTCCAGAATTCTCGACTTTCAAAGAGATCATCTTCCCTCCAAATATCTAGGAATACCTCTCACTGACAAACCTTTGAGCAAGGAAGCTTGGGAGCCAGTGACTAATAAACTGAAGGACAAAGTCAGTAAATGGACAAGCAGATCTTTGAATTTAGCAAGTAGGCTAGTTCTCACAAAGGCTGTCTTGCAAACCATTCCAATCTACATGTTTTCGGCTCTTCCTGTCCCAAAATGAGTATTACAACAAATCAGGAATATTCAAAGAGATTTTCTTTGGGGTAAAAGGGAAGAAACAAAGAAATGGGCTCTGTTACCTTGGGACAAGCTATGCAAAACCAAAACACATGGGGGTTTGGGTCTCCATGACCCGCAAAACTCTTAGTAAAGTTTTTGGGGCAAAACTTTGGTGGAGATGGATAAAGGAAACGAGAAACCCATGGGCCAAGCTCTGGAAACAGAAATATGCAAAAGACTGGTAAGAAAGGGACCACATTCGAATGATATGACACATCAGGGGCTCCCATATTTGGAACAATGCTTGGGAGAACAGAGCCTTAGTTCAGAAACATAGTTTCTGGGAGATCAGAAATGGGAACCTAGCCTGGTTTTGGGAGGATAACTGGCAGCAGGAACCTAGCCTATGCAGAGAAGGACTAGACATTCTCAAAGGTGATATTGTCAATGAAGGGCTGCAAAAGGTAAGTGACTATTGGGATCAGACAAGGGACAATGGTAAATGGAGAACATGGAAGGTACCAGTTTACAGTGAAGAGACCCCTTTCAAGGCCCAGGCTGAAGCTCTTGCAACGATCCTGGAAAAGAGGAAAATTTTGATCTCAACTTCAACTGACCAACTAAGATGGGGAAGAAACAATGAGGGCAATTTCAACCTCAAAGAAGCCAAAAAAATTGCCACTGGACTTAACCTTCCAAGCCCTTATAAAATATGGAAGGACCTATGGCAGAACCCTCATTGGATGAAAATCAAACTGTTCATGTGGATGGTACAACACAAAAAGATTCTAACTTGGGAAAATCTTAGAAAGAAAGGTTTTGCTGGATCATCTAGATTCTAGTTATGTGGTCTTCATGAAGAAATGATGGATCGCCTTCCAAACCTCTGCACATTCACCTCAACCTTGTGGAACTGGGTTGCCTCAATCTTTAGGCAAACTGACAAGGATGAAAACGGCATCAATAAAACTTTAAAGAATTGGAGGAAAAACTTATTTGAAAATGAGATAGTCAACAAAGCCTGGACTCTGATTCCAGGCTTTTTGATCTGGGATGTTTGGAAAGAGCGCAACAACAAAATTTTCATGGATAAATCTGGCTCAACCCAAAGCATCATAGCTCAACTCTTAAGACAACTCAAAGAAACTGTAAATACCCTTCTGAAGCAACCTCCCGAGAATCCTCCTTCTCACCAGGATGCTCATATTCTTTCGCTTTTGGGCCTCCAGAAGCTTGTCCCCCAGGGCACAAACATGATTGCAACACACACTACAGTGTGGAAGGCTTATTGGCAACCACCCCCCCCTTGGATTTTTGAAATTCAATATAGATGGAGCCTTAAAAGGAAACCCGAGGGCTACGGGTTATGGTGGAGTTATAAGATATGACAAGGGAAATATAAAAGTCATCTTTCATAGTCATTTAGGAAATGCCACCAACAATATGGCGAAACTAGTGGCCATAGAGCATTGCTTAGAGATACTGATAGATCTCAATATGCATAACACAATCATAGAGGTAGACTCTGAATTAACAATTAATTATGTCAAAAAAATAGTAAATGGCTCAGCATTAGAAAAAGTCTCAAACCACTGGAGACTATTGCAGGTCTATCACCGTATTTAATCACATATAAGAATCCGAGAATCTTCAGTTTTGTTCATGTACGCAGAAATGCCAACAGATTGGTGTTAAGAAATTTACTGCATAACATACATAATTACCGAGAGGAATAAATATAAAAATAACTAGCAACAACCATAAACATATAAACACAAATGTTTATCCGGGAAAACCCTAAATTCGGGGAAAACCCAACCTAATAAGATCTTATTAGCATTGGCCAAAACCCTGGCCAATCTGACCAAGTGAGCCTTCACCGCTCACCTCCAGGTCTTGCATTACAATGAAGTCCTTCTAGTCTTTTATAAGCTCCATTACATATAATACCATGGGAAGAATACCATGGGTGCACAATACCGTGTGCCCCAAAACCATCATTGTTTAACCTGGTCAAGTTTGACTCTATCCCGAGTCAAGTTTATCTAACAATTCCCCCCTTAAACTTGACTTCGGGTTCCTTGACTAACTCCAGCAAAACCTGTTAAGTGAGACAATCCTGCTCACTCTAGCTCTTACCCCCCTCAGAGTTTTTACCCGAGGGTATTGTTAACCCGACATCCCCCCTATCACCTAAGTCTAACCCAGACTTTACCGGTGATCACCTAGGGGTACACATGCCTTACCAGGTCTTACAGTAGTATGCCCATTTACATGCAATAATTTTGACTTCATTAGTTTGTTTTGTTTTGTTTTGTTTTTACATGCCTTACCAGGTCTTACAGTAGTATGCCCATCTTGGGGTTCCTTGACTAACTCCAGCAAAACCTGCTAAGTGAGACAATCCTGCTCACTTTAGCTCTTACCCCCCTCAGAGTTTTTACCCGGGGGTATTGTTAACCTGACATCCCCCCTATCACCTAGGTCTAACCCAGACTTTACCGGTGATCACCGAGGGGTACACATGCCTTACCAGGTCTTACAGCAGTATGCCCATTTACATGCAATAATTTTGACTTCATTAGTTTGTTTTGTTTTGTTTTGTTTTGTTTGTTTGTTTGTTTGTTTGTTTGTTTTGTTTGTTTGTTTTGTTTTGTTTTGTTTTGTTTTTTTTTTTAATTGCTGCTGCGATTCTGATCCATCCTCTCTCAATTTGATTTGCTCAAAAACTTCTATCAAACTGCTCCAACTACAAGCCCGATGAGAACCTCGTAGATCCCAACGCCAGTGGCCTCATGTAGCAGAAAACGAACAATTTTAATATTACCAAAGTTATCTCTCAACCTTCTTTAAATAGCCTCATGAATCCCGAACAATTCGTCAACATGTTCCAAACCGGCAAATATCGAAAATGCACTGCGATTCCTGGCAGTTACGACATTATCTTCCGCACATTCTCCTTGAGGTTCTTTTGCGTACGATTGTTCCACGATTATTTTCCAGACCCAGATCTGCTGCATTGATCTCATTAGGCACTATAAACCCCTGGCATCAAAGAATCCCTTTGAAGCCAATATCTGGCTCTGATACCAGTTGTTAAGAAATTTACTGCATAACATAAATAATTGCTGAGAGGAATAAATATAAAAATAACTAGAAACAACCATAAACACAAATGTTTATCTGGGAAAACCCCAAATCCGGGGAAAAACCCAACCTAATAATATCTTATTAGCATTGGCCAAAACCCTAGCCAATACGACCAAGTGAGCCTTCAACGCTCACCTCTAGGTCTTGCATTACAATGAAGTCCTTCTAGCCTTTTATAAGCTCCATTACATATAATAGCACGGGCAGAATACCATGGGTGCACAATACCATGTGCCCCAAAACCATCACTGTTTAGCCTAGTCAACTTTGACTCTATCATGAGTCAAGTTTATCTAACAATTAGAGGATTGGTTGGCGAATGAGGGGGTGCTATGTAAAAGAGATAACAATAAATGTATGTGGGAGTGGGCACCCGCAGGGAAACTGCGTGAGGACTGCCACATTTTGGCAAGTGCAAATAGGGAACATTATCATAGTATGAAGGAGAAGCAACAATTTGGGAATTAAGATGATGGAGGATAAGGGTTCAACAAGCAGAAGATCTCAGAATCGATGTGATTGGGTCTCACAAATGGACGGAAGGAAGTGGAGAAAGACCAGGATGCTTTTTCAAGGAAAACAATGTTTTAGTGGTTTCGTGGTTTGGGCGTCCCCAATCCCCTAAGGAGTATTTTAAGGTTTGCCCCCGATGCCACTCATCAATCAACATATGGATGAGGGAGGAGAGAGAAAACTGCCTATATTGGGCGCGTTTTCCTCGTGCTTCTTCTCCGCCCGATATTCTCCTCAATTGTCAGATCTTTCTTGTGAAGATCTACGACCACAGTTCATCGAGCTAGTTGGCGGTGTTAACCTCCGAGCTAATCGCGAACATGGTTGTGTCTCGCCCACTTCTCATGGGTTTTGGGCAGTGAAAAATCCCGGGAGTTATCTCCGTGGGCGGACCCGATTTGACTCTAGATATGGTTTTGAAATCTTTTCAGGTCCGTTGTGTTAGATAAAAGGTGTGCTAGTTGAGCTCCCGATTTTGCCCCTCTATCGTGTGATCTTTGGAAATATATCCTACGGTCGTCGGCTGTTGCAGAGTATTGTGGACGCTAGGCCCGGTTTTCGAAGCTCTGACTTAGTTTCCTAAGTTTGGGGGGGCTTGGTTGTTCCTGTAGGCCTTAGTGTCGAGGATTGTAACATTATTTGTAACTTTTTAGTCAATGAATGAGAAGAAAACACTCTTGCTTTATCAAAAAAACAAATTAGAAATACTATTATTTTTTAATTAATTTAAAATGACAATAAATCAGTGGTTAAAAGTTTCATTATAATGAAACTTGGTTTAAGGTAGAATTTTAGCCATTCTTAAAAATTCCAACAAATTCAAACAATTCAATTCAAGTTTTCAAAAAAACATTTTTTGTTATAGGTTTTGTTTATTCGCTATCCATCCAATATCGAAAAAGCATATTTTCAATTAACTCAGCGTATTTTGGGTTTTACTTAAAAACTTTATATCAATTAAAATATTGTTATATAAAATCACGAAAACAAAATCTACATGATGGCAATGTCCAAAAAGCAAGGGCAGTGAGATTAACACACATTACCACCATGTGGCTCTTTTTACACATATATTTATGTTTTGACAAAACGATTTAAAAAAAATAAAATATTGGTTTGTCAAAAGAAGTAGTTTTAGTTTTTGCATTTAAGTTTCCACAAAAATATATTAATCATTTGAGTATCATTATTGTTATTCTTTCAAATTATACGAGCTTATGATTGATATTTCCACTCTGCATTGTGTTTTGCAACCATTTTAAGTAGTCTTTACACTTTTATCATGGTATTATTAATATTTTTATACCATCTTCTTTAAAACATTAAAATCAAATATTTCAACTAAAATATTTTTTAGCAAAAAAACAATTTCAATTTAAATGTAAGAAACATTTTATAATCATAATAATAATAATAATAAACAAAATTTAAAAATTTATTTACTTATTAAAAAATTTATAACTAAGTGTAAGATTTGAAATTCACATTACAATCAGTAAATAGAGGCTTATTTAATGTGTCATGCAATAAAGTTATGGCATGAATCTCTCACTTTTAACATTTAAACTCTTACATTTACATATATTTAATCAATAGCTTTTTTTTAACAATAATGAGCATATTTGTATTGAATTCAAAATATGTGCTCAGTTCACAACATTACATAAGGGGTTGCAATTCAATTTTATCATATACTTCAAGTATATGTAGGATAACCTTTATCAAATTTATCTTTTGTTCAACAACACAAAACTAACACACAAACTATGGGTCTTTGGAGGTGAAAATATTTCAAAAGGACCCTAAAATAAAGTAAAATTTGCAAAACATCCAACCCATTTGAGGATCAAACCCTTCATTACATTATACTTGTCTAGATCTAGAAATGAAACTTAAGGAACTAAGAATGGCGTTAATTTCCCATCCACCTTTAATTCGCCAAACTCCATGATGCAACTTTCTTTGGCACATTCATTTGCTTCTTTATTTTTATCTTATAAAACATGGAAATAGTTAATTGAGAGGATTTTTTTTACATCCTTTCTTATGTGATTTAATACGTTTTCCAATATCTTATCCCTCGAAGATTATCCTTTTACCATGTGCTGAATAATTAGAAGGGAAACCCCTGACACAATAAGAGAAAGAACATTATTTTCTTTAGTTATAAGGAGGCATTGAGCAAGATCATAAGCTTCTAACTGATTATTGTCATCTTTCCTAATTCCCATGAGTACTACATTACTTTAGTTCCAATGGGGCCATAGAGTAACCCCTCCTCCCACCTCTATCAATAGGATATATATTTAAGGAATATACATATTTTGTCCATTGCATCGATGTTCATCATGTCACTTGCGACAATTGAACTAGGGTGGGGTGGATCCCAATCATTCTTCTCAACCACCTTGGATAGACTCAATTGATATATATATATATATATATATATATATATATATATATATATATATATATATATATATATTATATATATATATATATATATATATCGATATATTGTTGGGTAACAGAGGCCCCATGTAACGGTTTTGGGGCTTAAAGCTTGAAATTTTGGGTAAAGGTATGGTAAAGGCTCCGCGAGATGCGTGGAGTACGAATTGTAATAAGTCAAGTCAAAGGGTTGTCTGCCCAAAGATAATGTAAAATAATTCAGTCGCTCATGGTCCGCGGACCATGGAAATGTATAAATAGAGCAAGGCTCTAGAGTTAGGAGTCAGTTTTTGGTATGTACTTTTGGATTTGGAATGTCATGGGTTTTTGAAAAAAGAAGTCTTGAAGTGTCTGTAAGTCCGAGTTGAGGTTGTTGGTGGGTAGATAGAGACTCTGCAGCTATATGCGTAGAGGCCTGGTAGAGTCCGCAAATGTGTGTGCGGACCCCTGCAGTTGAGTGCGCAGGGTGGATCTGGTTGTATTAGTGAAAGAATTGATTAAAGATAAGTTGGTTCTGAAATACTTTGTTGAATATGAGTTATTGCGGATCTGCTTAATTTATGGTTGATATATCTGTTTGATCTGTGCGCTTATGGTTACATATTAAGTTTATGCAAATCTGTATCTTTTCTCAGTGTGCGAATTAGTTATCTTTAGTAAATGTTTGCTTAAATGCCGTAAACAGTAGATCTGATCTGTAACGAACTCCGTAATCATAAATATTAAAGAATTGCCTGGTTCTAGATCTATGCGGAAGCGAAGTGGCACAAGGCCACAAAACGACGCACGAACATTCTAGACCACATCAAGACATCCCAAAGGTGTGGAAACCTGGTTCCAACACCATCCCTTGCTACCTTAGGTAAGACCTCAGTCTGCGCTCCATGGGTTGTTGCCGAAAGGGATGGTAGCTGCGGGATTTGTTTGGCTAAATAACTCTTCCGAACTTGGGTCAGGCCCATATAAGCCAACAAATGGTTATGTTGTTGGGAATGGGATCTGCCTAAGGGATGTCTGATGTCAGAACGCTGGAACCCTACGAAGAAAGAGCTTGAAGTTTGACTAGATTAGAAGCTTCACGACTTCATGGTTCAAGAAAACAGAAATCCGCGGATATCAGAAGAACAGTGGTTGGATCGTTACATAGACATAGACATCCACGAGATCTTCTTCGTGTCATTCTCGACAGAGTTGTACGAGTGGATCATGAGGTTAGCTGACAGCGTGGGGAGGTGCAGGCTAGATCAACATATTGTGTGGACTCTAGAATTGGTGTGCAGGTTAGAGGCATCTGAAGACAAAATCGCACGTGCAGTATATCACTGGTTGGATCAGGTAATAGGAGAGTTTACCACTAAGTTCATGATAGACACAACTATGAGTTATAGTGAAGTAGAAAGGCGTTTTCTCCAAGGACCGCAGCATAAGTATATCAAATCATTGAATACTTGGATTAATATGCTATTGTGTGAAAAACTGATTATGCGCGTTTATTGATGTCTGGTGTAATGCGAAGCGGAAGAGGTTACCGAGGAACCGAAGGAGTAGAGAACAACCCTCTGATCTCCATCTCGCGAGAAAGCGAGGAAGAACTCATAGGATTCTCTCCGAGAAGCGCAGCCCGGTTGATTGGGCAACGCATTATGCTGATACCACCACCGACCACGCCATCACTTGCTTCACCTACATCAACTCCTTCTTCACCGACTCCACCTCCACCTCTACCACCACCGAGGGTTGGGATGACATGCGCAGTCAAGTTGTCAATATTTAAGGGTGGTAGGAAATGAAGAACTAGGTCAGTTCTAGTTTGTGGTAAGAGTTTTATGGGAAGCCCAAGGCATAACGAATGATAACATAAAAAAAGCTACTCTGGTTAGCGTGCTGTAGGACCGAGTTTTGACGTGGTATATAAAGTGCTCAAATGATCATCCGAATGCGGGAATAACGGTGATCCAGGATGCATTGACAAGGGAGTTTAGTCGACTAAAATTGGAGACGCGGTCGATCATTGGATTCAAGGAGATCATAATGCTATTGGGTGAAAACCCCCGGGATTTGGATCAGAGATTGAAAAGCATAATCAGTGAGGCGAACATGACGTTGACAAATGTGTAGCATTGCGCATGGTTTGTGGTGTCTTTGACATCACATCTAAGGACGACACTATCACAACAAAAGATCTCAACCCAAGCCAAAGCAATAGAGACATCAATGAGGTTGCATGAAACTCCAATACAGGATCCAGGGTTGGGAGTTCAACAAATCCACACACAACTACAAAACCTGTGCTTAGAAATGCAAAGCTTGAAGCAAGAAAGGGACCCCGACTGGAGGCGCGTATAGAAGGAGGGTGCATTAAGTGCAAGAGCCAAGGACAAGACAAGGACCATTACCTCGTCTTTGGAAACTATCTGGCAGGAGGGGGCCTGATGCCATTAAAGTTGGAGGTACAAGTCGAGCCAAGTGCGGCACCCGCGCTCTGGTGCGCAATTTGTCAAGTGGGAGGAAAGCACATAACAGACAATTGCCACTTGTTATAGAAGTATACCCAGACCCCGCAACAGCTGTATTGCAACTTTTGTAGATCAATGGGTCACGATGAGTGAACTTGTCGAAGTTACGATTTAATGATGGAAAGAACCCCGACCTACCTGGTGCAAACTGAAGCGCGGGGTTTCGACCCAGCCGTTGGGACATGTGGGGGATTTCAAGGACGTGGGCGAGGAAGAGGAATGGGGCCCAGGGGAGGTCGTGGACAACTAATCTGTTATAACTGCGGAGGACCAGGGCACTACGCTCGCAACTGCACGAATCCAACAAGGATATATTGTCCGTATTGTGAGCAATTTGACCATGAAATGGTAGACTATCCAATGCTTATCGCCCAAATGAGTGAAAAAGGGGTATTGTAGCCCACTCCAACTCAAAATGTCCAAATGATGAGATCATAACCTCATGAAGAGGACCCCAGTGTAAACATGGTACTAAGAAGCGGTGCAACTACCGGAGGATATGTGAGGAAACAGTTTGGGGAAGATGAGAAGGGTTGTAGTGCTCTAATAAAGGAACCTGAACAAGTGAAAGAGACGATTAGAGAAGCTCCAGAGAGCTTCACGGCGGTCTCTACCCTAGGTGAGAGGGATCCAATTAAGCCGGGAATGGATCCCTCCATGCTTGCCACCTTTTTAGAGACATGTATGAAGCTGCTACGTGAAAATAGGGCGGTCAAAGGACTCTAAGAGCTGATTACTAGATGCGCAGAGTCAAGGGAACTGCGCGTAGTCAAAAAACTAGGGAAACATGCTCTGCACACCGGGCGGGAGATGCGACTAACGACGCAAATTGGGGAATACAAGATGGACTAGGTCATTCTATATCTAGGGTCATACGCGAATGTATTGCCTAAACAAATGTGGGAACGCCTGGGTAGGCCTGCATTACAGTGGTCTCCTATTCAATTACGGATGGTCAATCAGCAAAATATATTACTGATGGGACGACCGCAAGGTGTGACAGTCGACATTAAAGGAGTAAGTACGTAGACCGATTTTGAGGTAATCAAAATTGTTGATGACAGTAATCCATATCCTGCATTACTAGGAATAGATTGGGCCACGGACATGAACGAGGTTATCAACTTAAAAAGATGGAAAATGACCTTTGAGAAAAAGGCACTTCGTGTCACAGTCCCGCTGGACCCAGCTGAAGGAGCGCGGTACATCGAGTTGGTGCGCGATGAAGAAAGTGACGATGAACTAGATTGCGTCTACCAAATAACAATGCAAGTCTAGGGTCAGGTGAATCCCTCAGCGGACGAAAAATTCTCATGGGAACATGATAGTTTGTGCACATCAGATTCAGATGATGAGATTGAGAGATGGAAGAATAGATTGTAGGAAGTCACCACACTCAACTGTAATATGATGACTAGATCACTGCAGCGCGTAACCATTAAAATAAGGAAACAGCCAGCAAAGAATGACGCAACCAGTGAAGGGAAGATCGTCAACCCGAGCACCTTAATCGTGGCCCAGAAGCAGCATGGTGCGTTGGAAGAAGCACCGTGTGCACTAAGGTGGTGTGAACAGAGGAAGCTGAGACGGAGATGACGGTTCCATGTACAGATTCGAAGACGTGTGCGACAGCCACGCTGGAGCATGGGGGTCCCCCATCTATAACACAAGGTCCGGTTGCATGTTGCGCGACCCTCGACCCAGTTGAATCTGCACGTAGCAAGGGTTTTCTAGGCTGATATGACTGTACAAAGAGTAAGGTATGCCAAGGGAACTCTATCCACGGACGGACGGGCTATTATTCCTACGGTCCAACCTAAACATGAAGACCTGTGTGATGGTATTCGACAGTTATGGGAAACTGTTCAGCGCGACAAAATGAGACTTTGCGAGTTAGAGGAAACAGGGGCCCGACTACGAAAGAAAAGTGCGAGGCTGGATGAAGAAATTGATAAAATAAAATTAGAAGTCAACCATATGGATCGTGCACAAGAGCTCTTAAAGGGACTGGACCCGACCAGTTATCCTACACTACTAGGACACACCACGACCTTGTTAGCATGGTTGCAACTGCACCCTAGGGCCTAAGGGAACACAAACAACGTTACGCTATTAGACTCAAAGGAGCGCGAAGGGTGCCCGCAACCCGGGCTTGTAGGGAAATAGAAGGCTTACATGATGGGTGCGACCACCTGACTATCTGTAGGAGGCCCAATCCCACCGCTCCACATAGTTGGAAGAGGGTGCTGGACTATAAAACAGGTTGCGGGAAAGCTACGCAAGTTGACCACAACACGCACGAACAATCAAAGGCATGGGACACAACTGCCTACTAGGCGCTGTGCTGCCACGGGGATGGGATGGAAGGCGATCATTGCAGGTATTGTTCATGATAAGATGTCCCATTTAAGACACGGAGGAGCGGGTAGCGGGCAATTAAGGCGTAAGGATAACCGCCAAAATCTCATTAATGAGCCACAAAGAGGGCAACCAGTCAACTTTGAATTTGAAATCATATATAACAAGAAAGAAAGGGGGCATACCACACAGTTTGATCATTCAAAGACTAGCACGCCCTTTGTTCAAGCCGAGAGAAGCAATATGAATGAAAAAGTATTGGAGGAAAGCCCGTGTTTTCAGGCACTACTAAAGGAATACCAAGAGTCTTTCCTTAGATCAATAAACCCTACCACGGAAAGCCCATAGAATCCCACGCCGCAAGCAGCTAAACTCCCTAAATCACCCAGGACGCCCTGGACCAAAAAGAACCCCCAGATATTAGTACTAGTAAGGCGGTTGCTGCGAAATCTGCGCTTTAGCAAGCTCACCATGGAAGAAAAGGGCGAAACTGTTAGAATTGAAAGCGACAAGGAGGAAGCAGGATCCCTGACATATATCAAAGAAATAAATCCCGACGAGGAAACTATCCAGCCAGTGTGACGTCCAAAGTATGTTCCTCAGAGCAAAGGGAAGGCTAAGGTCCCTACCAATCTGGATGATGTTGACAATATACTAATCACCCCGTCTCTTCCGAAAGGGGTTCCAGTTGAAAGCACGGTGACTGGCCGAATTTCGAAAATGAAATTTGAATACTGGGACCTCACAGATACAAATTTTTTTCCCCACTTGGCGACTAATGAACTAATGGAGTAGAGCGCGCAAGGGGTGGTTACGACACTTCAGCCAAAGGAATGGTTGCAAAAGGTGGAGAAAGACAGGTTGCTTTGTCTCATGTCCATTCCCCACTTTCTCCAGCCCCTTGTTACAATCTTGGTCATTAGACATTTGCTCTGTCTCGTACATTATGGATACTTATGGCTCGGCAAACCCATCCCCATCATGGCAGAAGTCATCCATAGGATATCATTGCTTCCCTGCGAAGGAAGAGACCCCAGGGAAATTGTCGATAAAAGTGGCGATATGGCGATGACAGAAACCCTGAAAAAGAAGTATAAGCTGGAGAAAGGTCAGCGAGGGTACGTTATTGATAGTATCTCGGACAAAGCAGTCTGTGTTGCTACCTAGTTGCTCGTAGGGAAAGTGATGCGGAAATGCCGCAGCATCGAGGTTCTAGCGATCGTCATTGCGTTAACTGAGGAATGCGCAGCTAGAGAACGGTTCAATTGGGCGTAGTTCCTATGTGAATAATTCCTGACCAACTGTAGGGAGGTCTAAGAGGAGGGAAAGAACTTCCACTATGCATGGCTGTTGTTGTCCATTGTGCTGGTTACCACTGACCTACTTGCAGATAGTCAGTTTCCCTCCTTAGACCAGGATTGCCCAGAAGCTGCCAAATTTGCGTCGCTCTAGATGACTAAGGATGCTCAAAGAATCGTGGGAATCAATATTTTTTGGATATTGATGGAAGCAGACGTTCGACACTGGGTCACCCAACAACCTTGGTTGTCCAACGAAATCTATGATTGTGTGAAGCACATAGCCGAGTTCAAAGCCGACATGCACTTTGTCTACATCCGAGTGAAAAAAGACCCTGACCAGACATGGAATACACTTCCCTTCCTTGTCATTGATGAAGATATCGATGCGGTATTGGATACTTGGCCACTGACATGGCGCGGACCAGATGCGGTGGGGCGCGATGAGGCTGCCATCAAGAAACAAAAGGCGGAAGCTAAGTGCGCCACACAACAGAAGTGGAATGAACAACATGCTGCGGAAGTTCGAGCGGCCTGGGAGGTGGCATAGACTTCGATAGACAAAGCACCAGTTGGAGCGGCTGCAGAGGACGAAAGCCATTAGAAGGTGCCCATAAAGACGGCCACAGAGATAGGGATGGAAGGAACACCATAAACCACCACAGGTGCACCCTTAAAATGGCCACCACCGACAGAACAGGCAAAGCCGTAGAAGAAGGCCAAGGCATCTAAATGGGATGGAGAACTGACCACCTTGACCGAGGGTGACTGAGGTGACATAGGGGACACAGTTCGTGAAGTCACTTGGGACACAATTGTCGAGGCAATGTCGGAGGAACAGATTGTGTTGGGGGAGCTTCAAGTGCGGCTGTAGGAACTTGGGATACGGGCAACACAAATAGGAACCACCACTACTCATGAGGTCACAGGTATGTCAGCCACTGAAGAGTTGCTGAGGGCCCAAATGGCTCATACTGTCACGATTCTAGCAGGAGCATTGATAACAGAGAATGCGGAGGACAGAGTTGTGATCAGACGGCTCACGGGGCTGGGCCTAAATTTGGCTTCCCTCTCGTGTGAAAGTTTGTACCAGCTCGAAGACAACACCATGATGGAGCTCCGCACTAGGGAAGGATGCGCGGAATAGGTACTCATCGAACAAAGAATTAATATCGAACAATTGAGCATCCAGCAGGATAAAGCCATCGCCTAGAGTCAACAATTGGAGAAACTTGTAGGGGAAGCATGTTCGCGTGCCCCTAAGCTGGAGATTGCAGCTGACTTACCTACTGGCATACGAATCCACAAGCTAGATAGTGGGTTCTGTGACGTGAATGAGGAGGCCGCGAGGATTTAGTTGGAGCTCAGTTTGCAGATCGCAGAGCTGAAATTGCAGGTACAGTCTTCGACGCCACCATAATTCACTGAGCAGCGCCAAAGCATGATTAACTCCATGCGGGAAACGATCACATGTTCTATGAAAGAATACACCGACTTGTTGACTTAGTCGCTTAGTACGCTCACTTTAGTTTAAGAAGATCCAACCCTACAACGACTGTAAACAGAGGCAAGGGAGCTCCAGCAAGCCTACGATAATGCCAGAGGGACCGTGCAGACAGTTGCTATTACGAAGCACTTGGCCAAGATGAGGGAGGCCCAGGCCTTGAAAATACAAGCTGATGTTGCCCGAAAAAAGGAAGCACTGATTAAAGAACGAACCTAGCCAAGGATTGATGAGGCATTTACGGTTTCCACCACCATCAAGCGCAAGGTCGCACACATGCAGACAGAATATGAACCCGGGGAAGCAGTTGAGACAAAGATTGATGTGTCGGCGACACGCGTTGAGCAGGTACAACGGATGGTGGAAGAGTTTGCAGCCAGTACAAGCAAAGCACAGAAATTGCTGATCAACCTCCCCGCAAAGATTACCGCACCAGCTAAGTGACTCGAGACGAGTCATGATGATTGTGTTGGGGGACTATTGGGTAACAGAGGCCTCGCGTAATGGTTTTGGGGCTTAAAACCTGAAATTTTGGGTAAAGGCATGGTAAGGGCTCTACGAGATGCGTGGAGCATGAATTGTAATAAGTCAAGTCAGAGGGTTGTCCGCCCAAAGATAATGTAAAATAATTTGGCCGCCCATGGTCTGCGGACCATGGAAATTTATAAATAGAGTAAGGCTCTAGAGTTAGGAGTCAGTTTTTGGTATGTACTTTTGGATCTGGAATGTAATGGGTTTTTGAAAAAAGAAGTCTTGAAGTGTCTGTAAGTCTACTTCGAGGTTGTTGGTGGGTAGATAGAAGCTCTGCAGCTGTTTGTGCAGAGGCCTGGTAGAGTCCGTAGCTGTGTGCGCGGACCCCTGCAGCTGAGTGCGCAGGGCAGATCTGGTTGTATTAGTGAAAGAATTGATTAAAGATAAGTTGGTTCTGAAATACTGTGTTGAATCTAAATTATTGCGGATCTAGTTAATTTATGGTTGATATATCTGTTTGATCTGTGTGCTTAGGGTTACATATTGAGTTTATGCAAATCTCGATCTTTTCTGGGTGCGCGAATTGGTTATCTTTAGTAAATGTTTGCTTAAAGACCGTAAACAGTAGATCTGATATGTAACGAACTCCGCAATCATAAATATTAAAGAATTGCCTGGTTCTGGATCTACGCGGAAGCGGAGTGGCACAAGGCCACAAAACGATGCGTGGACCTTCCAGACCACATCAAGACATCCCAAGGGTGTGGAAACTTAGTTCCAGCACCCTCCCATGCTATCTCGAGTGAGACCTCAGTCCACGCTCTGCGAGCTGTTGCCGAAAGGGTCGGTAGCTGCAGGATTTGTTTGGCTAAATAACTCTTCCAAATCTAGGTCAGGCCCATATAAGCCAACACACACACACACATATAGCTTTAGTGGGTCGAATGGTCAAGAGCATGTGTTTCCTCCTAAAGGTTAAAGGTCCAAATCTAGAGTGGGTAGAGCATGTTCACCTTTGTAAACTTTAGTAATTAAAAATTTGGTGTCCCACTTAGCCATGACCTTATACCTATAATCAATTAATATATATATATATATATCTTATTGAATATAATATAAATTATTATATATAATTTAGAAAATTATTATTTATTACATTATTTACTGAAGAAAATAATGTTAGATATGATATTGATAGTCATTCAACTCGAATATGGTGTTAAAGTTTCAAATATTGCTTTTTTAAAATTCTCTTTTCTTTTCTTCATTCTTTGTTTTTCTTTTTTCTTCTCCCCCTTTTTTTTCTTCTTTACTTTCTTTCTTTCTTTCTTTCTTTTTTAGAGGAATCGACAATTGGGCTAGTCTTGTATTTGCGTGACATGGGCTGATTCCAACCACTACCACTTTAAACTCTAGGAGTGTACATGTGCCCCTTTCGTGCACACATGTGAATCAAGGGGATTTTGAACCATGAACTTCACGCACATAATACTTCATTTACACGACTATCACCAATTGGGTTGGCCCTTGCTCTTTTAGATTATTTTTTATTCAATCGATATATTGTATTTTTTTTATAATTATTAAGTATAATATAAAATTGTTTTAAATAATTAACAAAAATATTATTATATATTTAAATTTAATGTAATCTTAAAAATATATATATTACTATTTTGTTAATGAAAATAATATTAAATATGATATTGAGAATCATTCAACTTAGAATATAGTATTAAAATTTGAAATTTTATATTTAATTAACATTTTTTTTTTTAATGGACTAGGGATTCTGCAACATCCAAAATTTTGTTGGGTGTCCTCTAGCTGCCTCCTGGCTATTTCACTAAAGTCTTTTTCCACGCAACAACAGTTGCGCTTTGCAAGTATAGTTTAGTGGTGGCCTATGAATGGTACCTCGCAAGGGAGGGGCAGACCCTCCTCGTTCAGAGATGCAGTCAATCAGAGCACTGCAAGCACCTCGCAGCTGGGACGTCAGAGTCATGGGCTTCCTTCCTATCTTCCTTATGACTCCTCAATGATGGGTACTTAATGGAAAGCTTGTGGGAAGAGATGTTGCCTTCCAAAGGCATAAATTTGAAGTTTGTTATTCCAAATAATCGACTAGAGAAGTCTCGCCAATATATGAGAGATCATGCATTGATCTACAAATTTATGGGGATCTAACTAAAAGAAGAAATTATCTAATGGATCCAGTTGAAATGGAATCCTAGAGGGAAGATTGAGCTGACGTTGAGAGCAAAAGGTTATTTTACGATCATATTTGCAGGTCTGGATGATCAAAAGCATATATTTGAAAATGGATTGTATTTAATGAATATCATCGAACCATTCATAAAGTTATGGGAGGAATGCTATAATCCAGAAAAGGAGCAAACCAAGGCAACACTAGTTTGGGTCCTCCTTTTTTCCCTTCTGGAATATTTCTGGGAACCAAATATCCATGAAGGGATTGGCAGTGCAACTAGAAAATTTGTCAAAATCTTTGAAATAACAAAGCGAAGATGCCATGTTGATACTCGAATATGTGTCCATATGAATATTTCTAAGTTGCTATAGATCTGGAATACCATGACATTGTTTGGAATCAAACGCTTGATTACGAGCATGTTCCATTCAAATTATTTAGGGATTACCCTCTCACAAGCTCAAGCTATCTCCAAATATAAGGATGAAGAAGGTTTTCAGGTAGTAAGTGGTCAACATCCCCATCAATCCCTTCCTCAACCACCCCCAGCGGGGTCTTGTCAACACCCTCTACAACAGGAAGTTAGCCCTTCCTCTCATCAGCAGGGTAAACCTTCACCTTCAGGGAATGATAACCCCTTCACAGCTCTAGAGAATCTGGAAGTCAAGGAACCAAAAGAAGAACGACCAAATCAACTAACTATCCAATAAATGGAGGTTGATAAACAACACACTCTTTAATAAGACAAAGCGACTCCCAAAAGAAATCCCCAAAAGATCTCGAGGAGGACAGAAGAATCAAGGAGGTTTTGATTAACACAAGCAAGCTCTTGGAAGTGGAGGAAAAAAATAATCATCTGGGATCCGACGAACAAAAAATGTTTGACTTCTTCAAGGTATGTATCAAGGCAGACGTTGAATACATTCCATCTAACCAAGTCATCCACTTCAAGAACTTGTTTGGTCAATGGAGTGCTTGAATAGCGAAACCGGAGAAAGAAGCAAAAGTCCAGAACACCAGCAAGGAGGGAGGGGTCTTGGCAATCACATTCCAAGATCAGGGAGTGCTGCAGAATGGTAAGAAGGGGCAAAAGACGAAGAAGGAAGTAATTCATGAAGTGGGTGAATTTCTGCTTAATTCTGGCAGATGGGACCCCTGGCGGACTTTTCCCCCATACTATATCGTCGTCCCAATGAAAATAATCTCATGGAACATGCAAGGCTTAAATAACAAAGGTAAGCTCTGTTCACTGAAAAATCAAATTAATAAGATGAAACCAAGCATTGTCCTAGTGCAAGAAATAATATGACTGCAGGAAAACTCCAAGATGTAAGCCAGATTTGTTGGAGGAGTACTAAAGTCATGATGATAGATGCAGATCTAGTATCGGGAGGAATCATGATACTCTGTAACCCTAACCAAGTAGTCTCCTAGGATTGGGGCAGATCGTGCCACAACCTTATTGAAATATTTCATGGTATAGTCTCAGACAATTGAATCACAATCACAACAGTCTACGACATGTTGACCCCATCTGCAAAAGAGAAATTTCTCCAAGAACTGGTAAGTCTTCGATCTAGCCTCCTAGACCCTACATGGATTGTTGGTCGTGACTTCAATATGATTCATAATATTAATGAGAAGATAAGAGGGAGTTCACAGACTAGATCCCATCTCGGTGGCATTCAATGAAACAATTATTACGCTCAAACTTTTAGATGTGGAAACCAAAACTGGCTTGCATAAATGGAACAACAGAAGGGGAGGGCGCTTTCATGTGGCTAGCCACTTGAGTAGATTCCTTGTCTTGGAGGAACTACTCGTAGGGGACCCCTTCCTTGACATTTCTATTTTTTCATCCCTGGGATCAGATCATTGGTTGATTTGTTTGGACTTGGCCCTTCTCTCCCCTCCCAAAAACCATCCGTTTTGGTTTGAAGCTTTATGGCTACATCACCTGGGGTTTGTGGAGAAATTAAAAGAGTGGTGGGAACCTTTGGAGGTGCCAAAAGGATCTAAAATACAATCTTTCCAATGGAAGCTCAAGGCCCTAAAACTTAAAATCTAGAACTGGAATAGGGAAGAATTTGGGGATATCTTTAAAGCAAAGTGTAAGCAAGAGGGAGCGATGGAACAAATCTAGATTCAAATTATTCAAGAAGGTTGATCTTAATCATTGGTGAAAGAAGAAGGGTGTTTAATTACCCAACTTGAAGAGAGGCGACAGATAGAGGAAGCTCTATAGTGAAATAAATCCCACATTCAATGGGTGTGTGAGGGAAAATGAAATTCAAAGTTTTTCCATCGGTCTATGATCAATCAACATTAACACAATCGTATTACTTCTCTATCCTCCAGGAGTGGGGATCATATTGAAATACACGAGGACATGGAGCAGGAATCGATCTCTTTTTCCTCAAACTTGCTCTCTAAAGATGTTCTCAACCACTTTGAAGATATATAAAGGGTCACTCAAAGTATTCCTTGACTTGTGATTGGAGACTAGAATGAGGCTCTAATGCACCCAATTTCAGCTGATGAGGTGGAAGCAGTTGTCAAATAAATGGTAGGTAATAAATCCTCGGGCCCTAATGGCTTTACTTCATAATTGTTCAAGGTGTGATGGTCCTTTTTAGGCCCTTACATTGTCGACTTGGTGGAGGAATCTCGTCAAGACTGCCATATATGGTTGTAGAAATTTTGTAGAATTTCTCTACAAATCAGCTAGCTCTGATACCATGTAGAAATTTTTCTACAGATCAGCTAGCTCTGATACCATGTAGGAATTTCCCACCTGTAGATCACCTGGTAAGGCAATGTACTAAAGCAAAACACTTGATCTACTTCTATAAACAATTTAGCGGAAGCTTAATTAACCATGAGAAACATCAATAAGAGCACATATAACTGATAAGAAGGAATCAATCACACATAACACAAAATAATTTACCCGGGGAAAGCACCTACCTAAAACCCCATCTCTGTATTATCATACAAGTGGAAATATAGTGCGGATTACACAAAGCCTTAGCTCGAAAGCTATCCATCTCTCGGTACAATCCCTCTACTTCTCATAGACATCCAAAGGCTTCTCACAAACCTTCTCCTCTGTCCTCCAAGATTCCTATTTCCTTAGGGTCCAGTGTTGCCACCTGTGTGAATTGGCCTCTTCACACACTCACTAACCTCTAATCTAACTGCACAAACTTGAAGGAGATAAATCCTCATCATGGATGAGCTTCCTTTATAGGAAAAATATTCATCCAACTGATAGTACATTGTTCCTTCTCTGATCTCAACTGGGTCTCTGTCTGAACTGCCATGCATCAGTTATCCATGAGAGAATACTTAGTTATCTGAAAATAACAGTTGTTACATGCATGCAAGCATTAACAAACTATATCTCATTAATTTAACAACTTGTTCAATTAATCTAACTGAACTTGACTAAGTTAAACTAAGTCAATTGATCCTCTCAATATAGAACTCATCCTTAATTCCTCAATCAGTGGAGAAAATCAAGGACACATTCCCCAATCAGTGAAGAAATTATTGCATGTTCTCGCAAAGACTTCAAGTTTGATTTTCCTTAACTAACTAACTCATGGAGAATTAATTAATTAATATTCAAACTGCTGGTAAGACCAAATTCGAATTTTACTTCCTATTTTTGATTTGATAATCGCCCTATGAGTGACCTCAATTAAAGATTTATTAAATGAAGGTATTACAGACTCATGTGTTGGTGTGTGTGTGTGTCTATGTTATTTAAACAACGAATCGATCGGATTGCTAATACACAAACAATTGAATGGAAAGACAACGGAGAAATACAGTAAGCAAATACAAGAACACAAGAAATTAATAAGGAGTTCACCCTATTCTCCAGGGCTACATCTCTGGTCCAGCTTCAGTGGTGCCCTTATTTAATTGTGTTTCAAGCAGAGAATAACAATGCAGGAGCTCAATATGAGTCACCTGAAACAGATTTGCTTGGCAGGGTGGTTCTTATATTCCCCAAGCCACTAGAGTGCATAGACTTGTTTGCCTACCAACTCTGTGACCTTCTGGTCTACAATGGAAAGAGACCAATGTGGTGCTCAGTCCGGACAGATCCTCTCTGGGATGGCTTGAATCCCTCAAGCTCTCGGGTGCTCGATGCAACCTTTGGTCAGTGCGGCCCTCTGTCCTCTTCTGATTTTGCTTCACCATCTTTTCCCTTGTGTTCCGTCCTCTCGGGATTTTGGTTCCTTTGTCTCTCTCTCTGACTGACTGCGTGTGTTCTGTTCTTTGTTCATGGCTTTAAGCCATTCGTTTCCCTGTCTGTTTAGTTCCTCTTCCACCTCCGTCGAATCACCTTCTGCAGCTACGCTTGGAGTTCCTGGCTCAGCATCATCATCGGCTCATAGGGAGTGGCCACATGTCCTCCTGTAACGTTCCAACCTGCTTCGTTGGTTCAATTCTTCCATTACATCATGGATGAAGTCTTCCTCCACCGTGGTGGTCAAAACGGACTTCAAATCCTTCTAAATCGCAACTCATTCCTTCGTTGATTCCACTTCCCCCATTGGGCGCGATCTCAGCCATCTGATCTTGGGCCTCCAGATCTGACACCATACACACATTAGCGGCGGTTTTCTCTCTCCTTCGCTTGCCACGTGTCGTTCATTGAGTGGGATCGCTCCAATTTCTCCAAAACCGCTTACCGTTTGAGGGCGCCCCGATCAATATCGCTGGTTTTTCGGAGTGCGGCTCCCACCTTGTCCTTTAGCGCTTTTTCTCTTTTCACCCGCAGTTCTCTGGCTCCCCATGCGTCCAAGTGCTCGAGGCTTCTCCATTTCATCCCTTTTTGCCCAACGATGCGTGATTAGTGCTAAGGCGTTTCAAAATCCACCTCTGTTTCCCGATCCAGGGCTCCCAGGGGCTAATTCGACCTCTCGCGCAGTCTCTATGGGCCTCGGTCAGCGCACTTTGACTGGGGTCCTCGTCGTTCCATGCTGGCTGCCATTGCCACTAGTTTAGGGTGTTTCTGATCGATGTTTTGGAATTTTTAGAAGTTTGTCTCAACCTGGTACAACCATGGCTTTGTTTATTTCTCTTTATGGATTTAATTCAGATCACGACCTTCCCACTGAAAAGCTTTTGGACCCCAATCTCAGTGAGGGTACTGTCATCTCACTTGCCCAATCTCAATCCAATTTTGCACTGCTTGGCTTCAAACCTTTCAGTCCAATTCTAAGGTACTCAACGTCTCCTCTGTGCGTCACCCCCACCTTCCTGTCCAATATTATGTCTTCCTGCAACTCATTCAGATATTCAGGTAGCAGGACATCAATAGAAGGCAATTGAATTTGCTCTTCAGGATCCTCAATCGTTGAAGGTTCAAACAATCTCAAGCAATCTGCATTTACCACTGAGTAGATGTGCATGTAAGATGGTAGATCAAGGCGAAAAGCATTTTCACCAATCTTCTCAAGTATTCTAAAAGGTCCATAGCTAATAGGCTTTGGCTTTTTATCTTCACCTTGCATCTTGTCCTTGCCGATATACAGCCAGACCTGGTCTCCAACTTGAAAACTATGCTCCATCCGATGCTTGTCATGCCTAGCCTTGTATTTGGTTTGGCTCTTTTCCAGCTATTCCTATACTGCCTGGTGGATCTCCTGGATCTGTTCAATGAACCTAGTTGCCTTGTCCACATCACTGTGTCCATCAACTATGGTATCTTTACCAAAGACAAAATCCAAAGGAGACCTTGGTATGAAACCAAAACACGTCTCAAAAGGAGATTTTAGTGTAGAAGAGTGTTTTGCTTTGTTGTAAGCATGCTGCACATAACACAAATATTCATCCCCAAGCTTAGGATGTTTGCTGCAATATACTTTGAGTAACTAGATCACTGTCCTGTTAACTACTTCTGTCTGGCCATTGGTTTGTAGATGAAAAGCTATGCTTTTCTTCAGTTGGGTGTCCATGAGCTCCCATAGACTTCACCAAAACTTCCCCACAAATAAGATGTCTCGATCAGATACAATAGAAGTGGGTAATCCAAAATGAATCCATAAATGTTCAAAGAATAGTTTTGCAGTTTGTTCAACTGTAATTTGTTTATTACAAGGTATCAAAATACACATTTTGCTGAACCTATCCACAACCACATATAGATAATCATGATCGTTCCTAGATTTATGTAGTCCTCCAACAAAATCCATGGAAACACTTTCCCAAGGGTGAGAAGGCACTGGTAATGGAGTGTACAAGCCTAGTTTTCTATTGTTGGGCTTGCTTTTAGCACACATAGTACACCCTCTTACATATCTAGAAACTGTCTCATTCATTTTCGACCAATAGAAAAATATTTGCAGCTGTGCAACTGTTTTACTTACCCCAAAGTGACTTGATATCAGAGAAGTGTGTGCCCCTCTAATTATCTTTACACTCTCAGTTTGTGGAATGCAGAGTTTGCCACAATGATATAAGAGTCAGTCCTTCACATGATAATCCAATTCTTCTACCTTTGTGCCTTGACTAAAAGTTGCATACACATCTTTAAAGTCTATATCTTGAGCATATTGTTCAATGTAACTTTCATGTAGTACAAAATACAACTTTGTTATGTATGCCCTTTTTATATCTGATGACTAGATGAAACTGTTGTAGAAACCCCATCCATCTGTAATGTCTTGATTGCTGCAACTTAGTCTGGGAGTGTAGATATTAAATTGGTTGATGATCAATATGTATTATTGTCTCTTTTCCCATTAACTAATGTTTCCACTTTTTCACACTCTAAACTAATGCATACAATTCTTTATCATATGTAGGATAGTTAACTACTGTAGGATTAAAAGTCTCAGAATGATAACATATGG
>APFE030632588.1:0-22775 GCA_000404065.3 Pinus taeda | reverse complement strand
ATAAAGTAGAAATGGGTCGGGTTCTTAAGGGCTCAAGCATGGACTCAACAAAAGTAATTGGTGTTCGAGAAGGAGGTCTATACAAATTGATATGATGCCCAACCCAGGCATTGGTACATGACAATGCGATTTTATGTGAGTTATGGCATCGAAGATTTGCTCATATGCATTATAGGTCTTTACCTGCATTAAGGTAGATGGTTACTGGTCTTCTAGAGCTCCAGGTGGAATGTGTTGGCGTTTGTAAGGGTTGTGCACTTGGTAAGAATGCCAAGAAATATTTTTTGAGCCATGATATGGGGATCTTGGATCTAGTACATTCAGATGTATGCGGACCTATGACACCATCATCCTTGGGTAGCTACTTATACCATGTGATGTTCATTGATGATTTCTCTCGAAAAACTTGGATCTACTACATGAAAACCCAAGGATGAAGTTTTCAACAAATTTGAGGAGTTCAAGGCTCTGGTGGAGAACTTGACTGGAAGGAAGAACAAAGTTTTGAGGTCAGAAATGGAGGAGATTTTACCTTCAGAGAGATCCAGTGATTTCTGTAAGGAGGTAGGGATCAAGAGGGAGTGGATAGTTCCTTACAACCCTCAACAGAATGGCATTGCATAAAGGAAGAGCAGGTCAGTAGTGGAAGCAATGAAGGTGATGATTCATGATCATGATCTACCCATGTTCTTATGTGCAGAGGCATCCAGTACCACTGTTTATGTTTAGAACAAGAGTCCTCATTAGCTATTGGAGGATAAGACTCTTGAGGAGGCATTCATAGGAGTGAAGCCAAAGGTTAGTTGTTTGAGGACCTTTGGTTGTCCAATATACATTCACATGCCTAAGGAAAAGAGGAAGAAGCTAGATTGAGGATAGTCATGATGTTATTTTTGATGAGGAGGTAGCCTTTAAGAAGTCTAGAGAGTCCCACCTAGAGATTGATAGTGAAGAGAAGGAGAATCTGAAGGATGCAGGTAAATGTTCCTTTGTTCAAGTCAATCACCCTTTAGACTATCAGGAGGAGTTAGTAGAGCTAGTTGAGCCTGTGGACATGCCTAGAGATGTTGTGGTAACTAGGAAGAGGTCATTGTGGCCCGTGACACTTTGCAGGATGCAGAGAGGCATGCATCTCCCAGAGGTACTTTCAGGGAGAGAAAACGACCACATAAGTTTTTGAGTTATGTCGCATTGATGAGCCACATCATTGATTCTGAGCCTTCCAGCTATGAGGGGACAATAAGCCAATAGGTTTAGAAGAATGCCATGATGGAGGAGTATTAGTGCATCATGGAGAACAATGTGTGGGAGATTGTTCCGAGACTAGAGGGGAAGCCATTGGTGGCTTCCAAGTGGATCTATAAAATCGAGCATGCAGTGAATGGCAACATCAAGAAATAAAAAGTGAGGTTCGTGGCAAGAGGGTTCTCCTAGAAAAAGGGAGAGGACTATGAGGATACATTTTCTCTAGTTGCAATTTACACTTCTATCAGAACTGTTATTTCTCTTGCTTCTGTTATGGGTTGGATGATACATTAGATGGATGTAAAGAGCACATTCCTTAAGGGTGTGATTGAGGAGGAAGTACACATAGAGCAACCTCAAGGCTTTGAGGTACTTGGGAAGGTGTCCAATGTTTGTAGATTTAAGAAGGCTTTGTATGGACTCAAGCAAGCACCCATGACATGGTATTCCAGGATTGATGGAAATCTGATGAGTTTGGGCTTCACAAAGAGTGTTGTGGATCTTGACCTTTACTACATGGTTGTTGATGGTGATCATCTGATCTTGGTACTATATGTTGATGATCTACTCATTATAGGGGCAGAGAGACTCATCGTCAAGTGCAGGTGCAAGAGTGAGTTAGCCTCAGAGTTTGAGATGAAGGATTTTGGCTTAATGCATTATTTCTTGGGATTGGAGGTATGGTAGAGACTAGATGAGATCTTCCTAGGACAAGGGAAGTACATTATCCAGATTTTGAAGAGATTTGGTATGATGGACTGCAAGTCCATGGCTACACCTATGGTGACCAATCTAAAGAAGTTGAGTGATTCTATTTCAGATTTAGATTTGGTGGCTCCCACAATGTACAAGAAATTGATTGGATCTTTGTTGTACTTGGTTAACACCAGGCCAAATATTTGCTTTGTAGTGAACACCATGAGCTAGTAAATGGTTGAGTGGGGGTAGGTACATTGGGTTGACGAAGCATGTGTTGATACACCTGCGTGCTACAATTGGATATGGTTTTAGATATGTCATAGGTGGTGAAGTGAGGCTGCAGGGATATACATATTCATATTGGGTTGGGAGTGCAGAGGATAGAAAGAGCCCCTCGAGGTGATGCTTTAGCTTGGGATCAACTATGATATCCTAGCTTAGCAGGAAACAAACTTTCATTACACTCATCACAACAGAGGCAAAGTATATCATAGCTAGTGCCACAAGTTAGGAAGCAATGTGTCTTCAGAAGCTACTTATAGGGCTATTCAATTCAGAGCTTGAGACGGACTTGATATTTTGTGATAATCAAAGCTATGTTAAGCTTTCGAAGAATTTAATTTCTCATGATAAGGTGAAGCACATTGAAATCAAATATCATTTCATTCGAAACATGGTGCATAGAGGAGCCGTGAAGCTCTAGTACATATCCACAAACAAGCAGATTGTGAACATTCTCACCAAGTCTCTGTCTACAAGAAAGTTTGTATACTTCAAGGACAAGCTTGGCGTGATGAAGAATGTCTTCCTTGTTGAGAGGGATTATTGATGTCTTTGTAGGATTGGACATGTCTTCTCCCAAGAAGCTAGAATGACTTGGCTAAGTCATGTTGATTTGACCATAGGAGATTGATGTAATTCACCTGAGAAGCTATTTGGTTAGGGTGATTGGTCCAAGGGCAAGCCTTCTCCTGAGAATCTAGAATGACTTGGTTGGGTCACATTGATTTGACCAGAGGAGATTGATGTAGTTCACTTGAGGAGCTATACTAATTTGGCTGGGCCATGTTGATTTGGTCAGCGGTGAATGGCCCAGGGGCAGATCCTATCCTGAGAAGCCATGGGACTTCGATTGGGACATGCTGAATTGATCAGAGGAGATTGATACATTTACTTGAGCAGCCATGCTGATTTGGCAAGGGGTAAATGGCCCAGGATACTCACATTGCCTACTCCATGATGGAGTGATCTATAGATGTGCATGTGAGGAGTCGCATTACCTACTCCAAGATGGAGTGATCTATAAACATTCATGTGAAAAGACATTACATTAACATAGCAAGCTCATGAACTTTTCCTTATGGAGGAGAAATTTCATGTAAGGAGAAATCTGTTTGCAACCAAGGAGAATACCTCCCTCACTAAGAGGGAGTGTTGATTTTTTGTAGCATTAGGAGGTATTCTTGCATGCCTAAGTCGACCTAAAAGAATTGTGAAGAATTAAATAATAATTTATTTATTTATTTTTATTTTATTATTATTAATTTTTTTTGTTATATTTTATTTTATTTTCAGTTCTCCAAGTCAGCTCAGCCAAACGATAGTGTGTCCCTTGGGTAATTTTTACCACCATTTGACAAGTATATATACATGATATGACATTTCATTTTCACCACCAAGCAAGTCTTCTATCCCTCTTGGACAACTGCACATGTGATCTAGAAGGACGAGTTTGATCGAGATCTAGACAAGTTTGACCAGTTGAATTGAATGCAATTGTTGACCAAGTTTGTCTTCTATTTGATCGAGTTTATCTTTTGTTCGACTGAGCTATTTGATTGGGTGTTGACTGTCGAATTGGTCGAGTTTGACCGCATAATAGGATAGAGTTGACCATAGGGCCGAGTTTTTGACATTTTTAATGGTTTGACCAACATTGACTTGTTGGAGTTTTGACTAGGTTTGGCTGGTATTTGACTTGTATTATTGGCACCAATTTCTAGACAAATTGTTGATTTGTAAATCTTGTTGAACAATAATTTCTCTTGAAGAAAAGTTGTTGGGTTTTCTCACAATGTTGGGTCTCCCAAGGTAAAAATATTGTCTCTATTCTGCATGGCTGTCTTTCTACGATCCTAACTGTTTCTGGCATTCTGCTGCATTTATTGTTGATATTTTTTGAAGTGTAATTGCTCAGTGATATCAATGGCATAAGAATACCGTGTGAAGATCATTAGGAAGTAATTATTTGGAAGAAAATAATATTCTATTGTCCTCATGTGGCAAAATTCAACAGGTTACACATGTTTGTTACATTTATAGAGGTGAATAGAATGTCTCTGACAAGCTTGTTTCTAGAGTTTCATGCTTAGTTGATATGTAAACTTGATTGCTTGTAATCGTTTTTTTGCAATTGATATATGGTTTTTTTTGCAAGATCAGGCCTTTTATATTTCTATCAAAAATATGTATATAGATCATTATCACAAGCTACTGGTCTCCCACTTGGGAAATTAGGTCAGTAGCATAAGCTCAAAATTTTATAGTTGCATATCTCAGATGCTAGCAAACTGTCTTTTAAACTAAAAAAAGAACTAGGAAATAAACGAAACCACAAAATAACATACATGAGGATGACAATGCATTTGTAGAAGCTTTGATTGAAACCTCTGGATTGCTTGATCATTACTTAGTTGGTGAGTGCATCGGGGTCGATGAGTGTTTCTCACTCTTATCATCAAAGGAAAAAATTCAATGTGTGCCAATTTCTTGGCAAGAATTGTTACTCTTGTTGAGCTTTTTCACTTTGTCTGTTAGCCCAACCATGTAGATTATCATTTCTTGTTGAGTGTCTGCTCTATCTATAAGCACATTGCCCATGAGAGTTTCATATGCCAATATAGGTTAACGATTTGCATGCAGGAGGAATAGCAAGCTCTAGAAGAGTTTCCCACGTTAAGTATCTAGTCTTTGGTATCCCGATCGACTGGCATGTCAGGAATTAATCTTCCAGCGTGTTTGACTTGGTATTCAACATCATAAATCCCTTTCTAGACTGCTTTAGGGATGTTATCCCTGTATCTTGCCATAGTAGAGCGAGTTGCTACTTTGAGGACGGGTTTGGTTGATAGAGGAGGGAGATGTATTAGTGGCTACAGAGGGGGGCTAAGATGGCCTCTCCTGCCTCCTCGGTGAGTGGAGTAGAGGCGACATCTATCCATGTCACGAGAAGCACAAAGAGAGATAAAATAAAGGGGGGGATAACACAAAGAGAGAGGGAGAGAATATTTGTAATCAGGGAAGGGGCTGAGAGGAGGGACAAGAAAAAACATAGGTGCACTAGGAGGCTAGAAGCATAAACAGGATGTGGTAGACCAATGAAGAGAAGAGAGTTAGAGAAACCCCAATTTTTAACAAATTAGGCAAAAAGAGATCAGTTTGGCAAAAGAAAAGAACCTCTGGAAATAGGCTCAAAGGGGGAATTGAAAGAACAAACAACTGAAGAACCTAAAACTCCTTAACCAAGTCATTAGGGAGTCAGAGGTGACTTGCCTTGTGTTGGTTAATTTCTAGCTGACGACCACAACTAAGCTTGCATACAACAATAGCTCCATCGTGAGATGGACATTGGCTCAAATTCCCCTTAAACTAGTCTCTTGCAAAAATGGCGACTCCTAAAAATCCCTTGAGAGCCCACGAGGAGTGTTTGTTAGTGATATTATAAGCAATACGAAGAGGGTCTGTCACCTAGCTATAACCTTCTCCCACAATCCTGTGTCATAATACTTAATCTATTGCCCAACAACTTCCATGATTGTCACCAAGATGCTTCCACAAACCAAATCTAGGACGAATCATCCTTCCCATGACTCCCACACGACAAAGATAGTCACTTCAACGACCTCTTATGGACTAACCAACCTCCGCATTAGGCGCGAATGTACAATGTAACATGTAGCCTGTAGAACGCCATTTGGTGGTAATTTTGCTACCTTTCTCTAAATGCTCAACTCTTATTTCAATCTGTGTAGGATGCCATACCATGCAATGTTATTGGAACTAGCTTGAAACAATGGAACTGGTCGGTCCAATCGGTTTGGGGGTCAAACTGGTCCAGTTAGAGGTCTGGAATTGGAAATGGCCAATTCGATATTGAACCAACTTATTTTCATTGAACTGATCGGTTCTGTACATTGTGACCAAAGACGTTCCAAATGCAAATTGTTTTAAGAAAACAAGAATTTTTGGGTGGGGTAGCCTAACATTCAAGCCTATGGCCTTGCTATTGCTATGTAATTCATGGTAATGTTTTTCTTTTTTGTTTGCTAGGTAATGTGAGTTTTGAGATGACTGGTACGCTTAACTTGTGGCTTGACCCTGGGGCATCTAAATCGTCAAAATCACTTGGGTATCACACCTTGCTTGGGCCACACCAACCATTAAAATGTTTGGATTTTTGCCCACGGAGTTTCGAACATGTGACCTTTACACCATGGAGTGCCTTAACAAAACACTCTGTCACCGTCTGCTCTATACGCCTCGTGGGCTAATTCATGGTAATGTTGACATTCTCCTTTTATCTTTCAGTTTCATCCTTTTACTAAATTTTTCAATATTACCATGAATCGACTCAAGATGTTTGAGAGTGGTTCCAACCTCATTGGTTTTTATATGGATAAAGTAGAATTTTAGATCTCACTCAAAATCCAACAAATTTAATAGTTTTTCAAGATTTGGGGGTATTGTAACTTTTCCATTGGATTTTGTCATGTACAAGGGTGTGGAACTAGTATTTATTCAAGAGCACCAAGTCCTCTATGTACCTTGATGTTAGTGGCATTGGCTGTTGAACTCCTCTCTCATGACCCTACTAAAAATGTCCCTTCACTCAAACAAAATCTTGACTTGAAACGGTACATTTTTTCTATCGTATTTTAATTCTTAGAGGGTGATATTGATGACGAAGATCCCAATATAGGCAATGATTTTGATGATATGTAAGTATTTGTTGTAGCATGATTTTTTTTGGATGCTAGAGGCCATCTAGAGCCTGTTTGTTGATGTATTTTTGGTTTAGAGATGGATTGCACTTGGTGCTGTTTTGGTTATGTGCACCTGTACATGCTATATTTATGAGAACGTTTGCCTATGTGTGTATAAATGGTTTGGATTCATATGGATGCACATGAATATATATGTTTTTCTTTAAAATTTGAATATTTTGTATTTTGGTCGACTGGTTTTTTTACTGGTTCCAACCAGTTCCTGGTTCAGATGGTTCTCCGGTTCAATCTGCGGTTCAGTTCTGATAACATTGCTCCCATGTGAACACTGACCGTCGGGAGACAATTGATATATGTTGGTTGATTAGTAGCTTCTGTAATCTTCTTGTATTTCAGCATAATTTGCTTCTGTTGCTTTTTGTTATTACCAATGCTGTGTAACGGATAAGTCAGTCTCATGGCTGTAACACTTAAAATTGGACTGTAAAGCTATGTTTTGAAGCCTAGAACAATCAATAATGCTATTTAGTAATTACAGCTTTGGAATAAAGCGTATAATTTTATGTTGTTGTCAATTCTTTGCAAGTTGTTCATCATGATGAGGATACAGTTTCAATGTATTCTCTAAATATGTTAGTCATTTTTTCAAAAAACTTTTAAGGTAATGAGATCTATAGGGATTTTGTTTGTCTGGTGAAAGTATAATTTCCTGTAAATAATGATCCATAGAGAATAGAAACAAGCTATTTATGGTCTAAAAACAATGGTAGGCAACATGGTGTGGATCATAATAATTTCTTAGGGTCAATATTTAGTTTTATCATTTTATTTGTCTTTTTATCATTAAAATCCCAAGGGTAAGATGTTTATGCAATATGTTTTGGTTATGATTGCAATTGTTTAATATTTATTGATTTATTGTTATTATTATTTTTAAACATTTGTGAAGAGATTAAATTTTGAGTGTTTCTATGTGTGGACTATTACAGATTGGATTCTTAGAATTTTTTATTATTTGAAAGTTCACTTTTTTGGCTATAGAATGTGCTTCTTTGCAGGTTTTATTTTTATTGTAGTAGCTTAAACATTAGATCTTCTTATTGTGTTTTTCAATGGCAACCACAGTGGCCTTGGTGAGAACAATTTCTCAGGGAGCATTCCAAAAGAACTTGGAGAGTTAGGAAACCTGGAGCTTTTGAATTTAAGACATAATGGCTTGGTTGGCAAGATTCCTTCAAATCTGGGAAATATGTCAGCCCTCAAAAGCCTGTAAGTGATGGCTTATCTTGTTGGATCAAATATGCATTTGTATACCAGCTGAGCATTTCTTGACCATGCAGCTTTGTTGTAATTGCCATTGCAGTCTTCTCACAGGCAATAAACTTGACGGCAGCATTCCACCTGAACTTGGCAATCTTATCTCTCTTTGTGAGTTACGGCTGGACAGAAATCAATTGTCTGGATTTATACCAGGTTTTGACCCTAGAAATCAGAAAGCCAGCAAAAGGTATGAGGACCTTGTAGGTCATAAATTATAAGTTGTATGCTTTCTGCCTGTACATTTGAATTTCATGAGGAAAGGTTATATGGAATACATATTGCTTTGTTATGCCTGGACATATAAATAATGAGCTTGAACCTGTCCAGATACTCTACCTTCATATGCTTGACATTTCAATCCTATTGGTCCTCCATATATGTAACAGAAAATTCAGCTAAAAATTGCAGATGAAAAGATTTTAGATTCTAAGAAAAATGGGGAATTTAGACGTTAATCACTGATTAATTATATTGACTGTTTGGCTACTATGTACAGTATGTTGCTTTTTATTGCAATCCACAGTTTGGCCTGTTCTATGAATAGGGCTTCTGTTTAAAAGAAAAATTCTTCACTTTTGAAAATAAATGACTATAGGGTTGTTAAATCTTATGTATATTTCCAAACACACAATAATATGTTAAACCTCTACAGCCCATCCGCAAGAGCTTTGGAGAATATTTGACCAAGGCATATTACTGAACCCATTTTTGTTGTAAAAGCTTATCAGGTATGGAAGATTGAGGATCAATCATTGTAGATGAGAAGGCTTTAAGAAGCTTTGTTTTCATTTGATGTATTTTAAGGCTTTTACACATACTGAATGCGAATTTTTGCAATGCCCAAAATCCATTCTGGCAGTGCTGAAAATCCATTCGTGCACGACTTTACCTCAAATTATGTTTCTTGGCGATCTGTCCACATTTTCCTGGTCAACCTGTTATCCTTCAAAGTGGACTAATAATGATAGGTTGTAATTAGAACCGTCTATTTTTCCTCTAGGACTTAAAGTGTGCTAGATTATAAATATCAATGCTTGCACCCCGCATATGTTGTCCTCTTGAAAATTTCCTTCCAATACTCTAGTGTGTCTATTTTTGTAAATTTTTTGCAGTGCGCAAAATCCATTCTTGCAGGCCATTTACTGAGATTATGTTTCGTATTCATCTGTCCACATTTTCCTGTACAACCTATTATCCTAAAAAGTGGACTATTAAAGATTTACTATAATTATAACTATCTCTATTGATTGATTTTTTCCCTAGGATTCAAGTGCGCTAGTTTATAAGTATCAATGCTTGCATAGTGCTTGTGTTGTCCTCTTGAAAATTTCCGTCAAGTACTCTAGTGTCTTTAATAAAAAGTGAAGTTGGCAACGAAATTTATTTCTGTATTGGTGATGCCAATATTATGAGCACGGTCAATTGAGTACCAGTTTTGATTGTATTGATTATATTCTATCATTTGCAGCATCAGCCTATGTGGTTTGAAGAACCTAAGGAAAGCTGATTTTTCTTTCAACTATTTTCAAGGAGAAATCCCTTCTTGTCTAGATCACTTACCATGGTAAGCATTCAATTTTTCCTTGTCAACATTTTACTGGTTTCACTGTGAAGACAAAGCTTCCTTCTCTTGCAGATTGCTTTTTATGTTTTTAAGATGTCATTTATGTCAATAGTAGAATATTGTTGAATTTGATGATTCAGGTCAAGCTTTCAATGGAATTGTTTCCAAGATCAAATATCTGAGCATCGCTTTCAGCGAAGATGTGGTATGTTTGTCTATTTTTGCAAGTCTTTTTAGCTATTTACATTGTTGCGTTTATGAGGCTTTTTGATTCTTAAAGGTACAAAATGCTAGTATGAAGGAAAAAACTTAGTTGTCATTGTGTTTATGGTTAATGAGGCCTTTGTGACACTCCTGTCAAACTGTAACATATTTCATAAACAGTAATTATATTAGTGTCCTTCTTTCATAACCTGCGTTAATGATTTTCTCCCTTCTTGCATTATTGAAGAAAAACAATTTATAATATGTTATATGGAAAGGCTTACATACAGCCACTGCCAATTTTACTTGAGTCCACTTCTTTCAGAGTTCATGTCCCTACTTAAAGAAAGAGAGAAATTATTTTGATGTCCACAAATGACCAAAATAGGTCAATGGGGCTTGAAAGTATATCACGCATTAATGGAAATGCGGGTATACAAATTTAAGTAAATTATTTGAGTTAATATAAGCAACACCAAGGATGAATAAATAGGCTTTGAAGAATACCAATTGGGCTAAGGTATACTTTTCCTGCAGACTAGGATAGAAGCCACAGGGTTTACATACCATATTTGCCTGACACAACAGATATACCACTGATTGAGGTAGATATAGTGAACCTAATCTGAAAACCACAGCCTCTTTGTGTCTTTGCTAGGATGCTTCTACTATTTTCCTTTGTAAATGATAAATTGTGGACTTCCATAGCGGACCAGCTATTGAAAGGCAAACATATTTTATTGCTAAACTATGAATTCCAACAATTTGCATACTGAAAAATTGTAGCAGAAAGAAAAAGCCACAGCTCTATAATTTTATATATTCGTCTATCTTGGGTCAACTTTTGAGACATTCATGTAAAGCTTGTCATGCTCTGAGAGAGGTACAGGAGTTGTATGATACCTTACTACTGGATTTGTTTTCAACCAAAATGTTGTCAGACACTTCCTTGCCTTCCTCAGGGCTGACAGTGGCTGGAATCAATCTGTGGATGGAACCTTGTACTTCCCTAATATATCTCCAGAGATTTCTCAGACAAACACTGTGCTTTTTGACTGCTTTTGTAGAGACTGGAGTAGTGGTAGGTCAAATAAACTGTCTGCATCACATGAAGCAAAAGTACAGTTGCAAACTGTATAAAAATGATGAAACCCTTACCATATTTAGAGGAGTTGTTGTGCCCGCTGCTAACTATTCCTTGTCTGTGACATTGTATCCTTGACAAGAGCGGGCTGTGCAACCGTTCTCTCTTCACAGCATGCCCACCCCATCATGCTGATCATTGGCATCTATCTCTCTTCAATCCAGCCTAACAGGCTTACTGCTTGAGCATGTACTGGTTGCATTTCATTCATGTCCATAAGGAGATCCAATGATGAATTGTCAATTTTTTTGAGATCCAATTCCAAAACTGCACTCCATCCAACAGAAACATCTCGGCTGGTATAGAATCTTTGCTCAGGACTGAGGCCCAACTCCTCTTTCTAGGTTCTTTCTGATCTTCTTGTGTCTACCAGTCTGGTCACATTGCATTTGCAAACTGGTTGATCCAGTACTTGAGCTCTCCTATTAGGTAATCGGAATTTCTCTTCTTTTCACTAGACATAAATTGTAATCCTTACAATGTTCAATAAGTTGTGGTAGAAAAACAGATTAGGTACTGTATGGAGTTTGAATTATTCATATTCTTTTTGTTGTTATCTGTATAAAGACTTTTATTTTGGAGATATTTGGGTTGTTTGAGCTTGGAGTGGAAAGAGAAGTGGATGATGCGGACACAAGTTTGTAAAATTTAGACCCCCGTTTGATCGTAATGAGACTAGATGTTGTGTTTGTTTGTTATTTGGTGGTGTTTGTTTGTTTTTCGGTTCTCTTTTAGGGTAGGAATTCCTCCAAAGTAGGCTTTCTTGCTAAACTGCTTGTATTTCTCTATGAAACAACTAAGATATGTTTTCTTCTGCTTTTTTTTTCAGTACGAAAAGAAGCTAGATTTGTATTAATCCAAAATGACACATATTACATATTAGAGCTGTAACATTATCAAAGCCATAAGATATAAGACTGGATGTATTTCTCTGCATGAAACCACTGCTAAAAGCATTTCATGGAGAGAAAGGAAAAATACTAGTCTTTGCTAATCTGATCTATGTAAAAAGGAAATCTGTAGGAGACCTTTCAGATTTTCCGGATATAGTAATATCTATTATATGGACATCAGCTAAAGGATTGTAGACTACATACCTTTTGTGAAGAAGCTGTTGCAGAAAACCATAATCAGGGAAAAGACAAAAACATCAAAATAGCCTATGTACCTGGTAGGGAAAATTTCCCGATCTGATATGTTTTCTTCTGCTTTACAGGTAATGAAGGACTGCATTTGCATCAAACAGTTCAGAGAGAAGCCACAAGAAAAGCTAGAACCTTGCAACAAGCAGCTAATATTTCTACCCAACCTCCTGGACATAATGTTCGAAAACCAAAAGCCAGTCACCATCGCTCACCATCACCATCACCATCACACTCCCACGCGCATGCACACTCACCCTCGCCCTCCCCCTCACCTGTAACATCTCCTACACCTTCCCCTGTTTTTTCTCCTAAACGCTCATCACATTTAAATTCTACTACACCTTCCGCTAATTCTTTTCATAAACATTCATTGGTACCTTCTGTCTCTGTACCCTCTGTTCTCTCAAATAATTCAAGTGCATGGAAGTACTATATTTCAGTTCCAGTAGTGGCAGTTTTTCTCATAACTTCAGTCCTAATCTGTATTTGTCGTAGACGTAATGTGGTGACAATCAGGCCATGGAAAACTGGAATAAGTGGCCAACTACAGAAGGTGTTTGTAACAGGTTAGTTCATATTCACTTTATGATTATGACAGTTACATAGTAAAAAATTAAGGTATGGTAAAGTAGTTTTTGCCTTGAACACCCAAACGGACTTATATACCTTTGAATTCCTTTAGAATTTGATTCAAGAACATGTCAAATCAAGAACTTCACTGCAGCTCATTGATTGATGTTAAAATTTTATTTATTTAGTGGCAGCGTTGGTAAGCTGAAGATAATACTGCACATATCTTACTGAAAATATGCTTTTGATATTGTCAAGACTAAAAAATATTATAGAAGTTGTCAATTCAAGTGGAGAATGGCTATTTGAAATTTTAGACACTTCACTTTTTGCTTTTCATTTATCATTGCTTAAGAAATGATTGCTTGGTATATTCTTGTGTGGTTAGCCACTGGTGTTTTTCCAGAGCACACGTTGCCAAGATAGAAGATTGGATAATTTTCACTCCACTCGCTTTTGATTTTGTATTGTGTAGAAACATACATTTATAGGCTGAGAATTGAGATATAGGATATGTGGTAGAAGTTAGAATCACCCTCGTCCCCCAAATATCCTATATCGAAGTGTTGGACAGGTGGCTAAACAGGATGATAGGTCCCAAGTGTTCGACATGCCTGAGGTATGTGTCATTTGCTGGACACATATCTGACACGTTGGTCATGCATGGCCCATGTGTAACCATGTGTCTGACATGTGGGTGCTGAAAAGAGCACACTAAAGTGTATTTTTAGAGTTTAAAATTGCTACGAAATTGTGGTTAATTCCAGAAAATTCACCATTTGAGGAAGGAGGCAAATACTGTGTGAGAGTTAA
The DNA here is from genome assembly GCA_000404065.3 of Pinus taeda. NCBI lineage: Eukaryota > Viridiplantae > Streptophyta > Pinopsida > Pinales > Pinaceae > Pinus > Pinus taeda. Next base: position 9,068 of record APFE030632588.1, on the reverse strand, counting down.
GTTATCTCTCGAGATTCTTTGATCTTTGATATTTCTGAACTCTTCTTGAGATTCTTTGATCTTTGATATTACTGATGTGGCAGTTCTTTTTTATAAATGTTCAAGAGACTTACATCCATCCATGACAACACACCGGTGGCCAAATTCTAAGCAATCAACATCTCATAAATAAAAGTCCAATAAACCCAATCATATGCTTTGTCAAAATCAATTTTCAAGGTCAGAGACCACTACCTGTCTCCCTTGCCCACTTGATAGTCACCTAGGACGAAACCACAATGTTAATAATGAATCTCCCTTGAAAAAATCCTTTTTTCTCTTGATGAACCACATACTTTGCCACCCAATAGATTTGCAATGCCAAAGCCTTGGCCATCATTTTATAAGCAACAATGAGCAGGTGATAGGTGTCGGTCACCAATGGAATCCTTGGCTACATTCTTTGGGATAAGCTTGACCAACCTCTAGTTGTGAAACTTAGACAATTAGCTAGAAGCAAAATATTTAGAAGCTAGAGAGTAAAAATCATCACTAGTGGTATCCTACATGACCTTGTAGAACTCACAAGCAAGCCTATTCATGCTTGGAGATTTACCATTATGCATAAAAGACAATGCAACAAAGAGTTCTTGCTTTGAAAATTCTATGTCCAACTTGCCCCTATCACCACAAGAAACATCTATATGATATGTCCAAACAAGCCCCGTGTTCGGTATCTTATGTGTTGGACACCGATATGTGAGGGCACATGTTTGAGGTGTGTTTGGCACATGTCTAATGTCTTGTATCCTATGTGTTGGACACTGATATGTGAGGGCATGTCTAGTTTACATGACACATGCCAAACACGTGCTAGACATGTGACCTTGTTGTTTCCCCCTTGAAAGAAGTCCATGACCCATAAAAACATGTTTTCCCTTTCAGTTCAGCTCATTTCACTCAAGACGATGGAGGTGCGAGACATTTTGCAGTGCAATTGAGGGTTATTGTGTAGTGTTAAAAGGGATTCCAAGTGTTGGGCAAGTGGATTTGTCCACCAATATTCAAGTTTTTTTCCTACAATAGTCCATTACCTTCCTTATTTCACAGAAATTATGGCTTAATTATCAAAGGGCAACTGGAAAAGGTTAAACGGAAGGGAGGAATGCCTCCATTGATGATGTCCTCCCTCTTCCATTTTCTTTGCTCCCTCCATTTTCTTTAGGGTCTGTTAGTGCTCCATCTATTGGAAGTGGGGTTTCAATGACTTCAAATGCTAAAAAAACATTGTTTTAGTAAGACAAAAGGATCAAGAGCAAAAGTTGTATGATTGAAATGTTTTAGTTTCTAGATTCTAAAAAATTTGAATCTTGGCCTATAATTCATTTTTGTATGTGTAGTTAACTAATATATATATATATATGTATGTATGTATATAGTCACATGACACGAGGACACAAGACACGAAGGATACATAATTCAAGTATTCAACATGAGACACAACTACCACGGAAATGGGACACATTATATATATATATATATATAATGTTGAAAGATAGTGCCCGATCCATATTTTTTAGAAATTAAAACATCTACAGATATGAATCATGATGATATCTATTTAGTAATTTAGTATTTACAATTTTACAATTTTAGAACTAGTTACTACGTCAATGATATATATACCAACCAACCAATATAAATTTATATAACAACCAATCTATACAAAGCTATATAATGTTGACTCAGGTTTAGAAAACCCTTATTTATCACGCTGGTTTAGGTTCATAACTTCGCACATCAAATCTCATAAAAAACCCTTTCTTATTAAATTATTAATGTATAGTTAGATTTATAAACAAACAACGCTGAGTTGGGTGCATAACTTCCCACACTCAATAAAAATTCAAATCTTATACAACCCCTTTCTTGTTGGGCTTTGTAATGTAGAGTCAAATCTCAGAGAATCCCTTCCTGATCATGTTGGTTCAGGTTCATCACTTCCCACATAGTACAAATTCTGTATTTTTGGTTTCAATTCTTATCTTTTGTGCTCACACCCAAACGAAAAAGGAACATGATCAGGCTACGCGCATATGGCGACTTGCGAGGTGTCATGCTCTTTGGTCTTGACTAGACGCATTCATACCCAGACTTATCTAACTTACAAATAAAATTATTATCTTACTTGGTTGATTTATGCTAGTCTGAGCTTGATTCACAGTAGTTTGTGGCCTTCAGAAAAGACATAGCGAGTTCAATTAGTCGTGCGAGAAAAAGGTGAAAGGTGTTGTCTCAACTCCATCAAGATGTGAAAATGAAAACAACAAATTGGACTCTGGAATACCTCACGAACATAGACAAAAAATTGATAAAAAACCAAGACACGACGGTTTAAATTGGGGGTTTTCGTGGGACATGTGTCCTAAAATTTGAAATACGCTAGGGCACGTTTTTGACACGGTCCAAAAACATGTCATGATCTTAGGACACGATGAAAATGATGTTTGACACATATTTCCATGGCATATATATAATGTACTCCATGACTTGTTTTCGGGTTAGCCATATCTTGTGTCAGACATGTATTTCCATGGTCTCTGTCTCTCGTGTTAGCATGTTATGCGACTTAGCCTCTCAAGGAACTACACGACTCTAGGCATATGGAGCAGGCACCACACCATTTGTCAAAGCATATTGAGAAAAAAAATATTCTAAAGGACCCAAACGTATGCATAGTGACTAATTGAATCTTATGACCTCACTGTCAGCGAGACAAGTATTTCATCTTGTCCTCAAAGTGACTTATAAATTGGATTTACAATTTGTGAATTGATCTTGGCCGAGTATGCGGTATTAAGTGAAGCAAGCAAGGGATGCACTTGAAGTAAAATCGATGACCAAGAAGTTGCGACAAATGAGCAAACTTCTTGATATAAATGTGTGTTTTTTGCATGAGTGGAATAAAATAGTTATAAAACTCAATTTGATTTACTTAACTCTGTGAGGACTGCTATAGAAAAATATAGCGGCCTAGTGCAAAGCTCATTAGATGACATGTTATTGCTCAAGCTAGCATGGGTCTTAGGAGGGAATCCTAGAAGGGCAACTATTAGGACAAGGACAAAAATGGAGTGATAGCTCACTGTCACCTCAACTAAGGCTCCTTGCTCTTTACGAACTTTCACTGATGGGAGGAGACTTTGTATAAAGAGAATCACTAGATGAATGAATCAATGAAAGGAAGATGAGTGATTCCTAAGGCCTATTCGCAAGAGAGGCTCAATTATATGGTTTGCTTGCTTGAGAAGCAAGGTATAAGGCTCTCTAAGGCCAAGGGAATTTCAAGGGCTAGGGTTTGTGAACAAGCCTTGTAAAGGAGGTACCTAGTCCAAGAAATCCTTGTGAAAACTTGGTTCCCAAGTGGTCTTTGTGAAATAAGCTTCAATAAGTTGTGGGACCACACGGGACCAAGTGGAAGGGGAGTAATGTAGGTGGTATTGGGAGGTGCGACCACACAACCAAAATCTAGATCTCCCATGTAGTGCCAGCCCTAAAGCTAATGGCTAGTAAAGGAGATCCCATGGGACTAGGATACAAGGGTAACAACAAAATTGGGAATGGAGATAGGAATACAGACCTAACCCACTCTTTCCGTAGAATCCCCCCACCAATCCATGCCCAAAAGTGCCCATGACAAGTAAGAAAAAATACTCAACTATACCAATGAAAGGCCATTGACGGGGTTCGGGAGGTCCACCTTCAAACATACATTCATAGTAGACGGGTGAGGGACTAGATGGTTGGCTCAGGTGGCGGAGAAAAAGGCACATCGAGCTATTTGGGAGCTGCAAGGGGTTGCTGGCTAAGGACCATTTAGGAGAAAATGTTTCTCGTATGCATACTACCCACAGGTGGTGGGTAACACGACCTAGAGACAGAGTGCAACACTTGAGTGTCACTGTAGTGACCTTGGTAACCACTCCCCTCTCTTTAGTTAAGGACACAATCCAACACAAGGGAGGCTTTTTGACCTAAACAAGGTGCAACACTCTAGTGTGTCACTGCTATCACCTTGGTAGCCACTCCCTACTATTTAGTGAAGGACACAATCCAACACAAGGGAGGCTTCCTTGGTACGGCTTAGGGATCAAGCAACCCAATGATCTGAAGCTAAGTGCCCCCTAAGGATACTACAGTGCAAATCCACCGGAAAAAGGTATAGCAAATTTGGGTTGAGGAGCATAAAGGAGTAAATTCTAGATTTGGGTTCAAGCGAGCTGCGGGTTAGCCTAAAGAGTCTCAAATAGGTTTCTTTAGCAGACCAAATGAAAAAAATACTCAAGGCTATTGTAAACTAGGGTTTTAAATTGACAAATTGTAGTAATACAATCTTTTATAACAACAAGAAATTTAACTATGAAAATATTAAACTATGTGAAATGAAGGCTAAATTAAATTAGGGACAAAGCTACAACAATTTTTGATGGTTAATAGAGTGCATAACAACAAATAAAATAGAACTTTGATGTTAGCCCTAGAAATTGGTTGAAGATTTTGTGAAAAGCTTCACTTTTGCTTCTTTAAAGCTCTTTTACACAATGTCTATTGCTAGGGCATACATTAATAAATCATCAAATGCTGAAAATATAAGATTTAGCTGTACTTTAACCCTAATCTACCCTAATTTTGTATTATAAATGAATGGTACAAGATATATGGATTAATGCCTTCTCAATCTAGGGTATATGTTAATTTTAGGTATGTTCTATGCTGATAGCAAATTTACTTCTGACTTAGTTACCGGAGAATCCACAGTAAGAACCATTTTAGGTATGTTCTATGCTGATAGCAAATTTACTTCAATTTTACATATTAGCTCAATATCAATTCCAGATTAGCAATCACATTTAGCATGATAGTAAAATGCAGATAGAATATAAACATAAATCGTAGAAGACAAGCCAAGACAAGAGGACACAAGATGTGGCACTATCCAGGAACAAACTCCAATTAGGGGAAACCCTTGATCAATTCTTCTTATATGTTCTTCAATAGTTCAGCAGAGAGAGAGATAGTACATATACATCAGAATTCAACCTTTTGACTTATCTAAATAAGAGCAGAGATCTTCTCTAAGAAGATAGCATATGAGGTAGTTGATCTGAATTGAATGGAAGACATACTGCTTTCACTGATTCAAGGTGACTTCATCACCATGCTGCTCCTCACAGTGCTGCACCTCACTGTGCTGCACCCAATCATCATGCTGGACCTCATTATCATGCTGCACACATCATACTGCTGCACCTTACCGTGGCCATCATGCTGCATCTCATTGCAACATTCATTATTACAGTGCTGCACTTTGATACACTTGTACTGCACACCCTTGACTGCCCATAGCAGCCCTTGCTATGGTGCTATGGCCTGCAGCGTAGCACATAGCGACCCTTGTAACAAACGTATCCCAGATAGTGTCCAATCATCATTAATGCAACAACATTTAACTTATAGAAATGTCAACACTTGAACTTGCTGCAATGCTGCAATTCTGAGACTAACCACAGTCCCTAAAAGCCCATCAAAACTGACCTAGAATTGCTCCTAATCACTGCAGTTGTTCTCCAATGAGATGCTGCCCTCCATGCTGCATCATAACAGTCTTCCTTGATATAGCAGACCTCCTAAACAATCCTCCTAATGGACTGCGTCAAGGGCACATGAAACCTTCTCTTTTGGTGTGGCTATGGCAGTCATGAGACTGCATATAAGGAACCATTCAGATCCCTTCTCACCACTGATTAGGGCACATGAAACCCTCCACAAAATGCAGCCTAGAACAACGTTAAGGTGACTCTGTTTAGGTCTGCGTTCAACTATGTATAAACTGCGGCTAGGGCACGTTTTACATCAGCCATGGCTCCTCCAAAGCTGGGCTATAACCCTTCCTTAGATATGTGGCTAGGGCTCCTTTAAGGCCTCCTCATGACAGCGGATTAGGGCTACCTTGCTGCATATAGATGCTCCCCTAAACAGTGGAAAGATCTCCCTTCAAAGATCTTCCTTTTGTTGCGACTAAGGTGCCTCTTTTGATTGCGGTTAGGGCATCCCTCTTTTGCTATGTGGAGGGTCTCCTTGCTGTGGAATGGAGTCTTCCTTTTCTAGCTTATAAGGCCTCCTAGACTGCTGCGGGATGTCTCCTTTGAACTGCGGCCAGACCTTCACAAGGTTGCTGCTAGATCTTGCTTTCAACTGTGGCTAGGCTTCATTATGACAGCGGCTAGGGCATCCTTCTTTTGTTGCGTATAGGGTCTCCTCCTAGACCTGCGTTTAAGGCTTCATCCTCTTAGATTTCTCTTGCCACTAAAACCCAAAAACAAGTGGGGAGAAATCAAGAGTCAAGTGTGTGTCTAAATGATTATCAAGCCACCTTTTATACTAAAATGTTGAGCACAAGTGGGGGTTATTTGGTTGCTGGCCGACCTTGACGAATTGTTCCATAACACAAATAAATTCATATCTCCATGAATACTTGTCGGAATTGGATGATCTTTATATCAAAATCTTACACTTCTCGACGAGAGGAATCCAAGAAAAATATCAGCGGCCATAAATAAGATGACCCACATGGAGTTTGACCCTAGTTGCCAATTTTAACAGTGTATGGAGTCTAGGAGCCAAACAATTGTAGGGTTTTGTTGGAGTGATACTAAATTCAAACAAACAAGGCAAAAAATCTAATTTATCCTAGGGTTTGAGATCTAGCTTTTCAATTTTTTCGACGATTAAATTGAAGAAAAAGCTATATCTATTCTTCAAATAATTGGAAGAAAGGTTTAGCTTAACAAGGGACAATGAAGCAAATATGAAATAAAATAGCTGAGCACATGAGCATACATCCCATGAAACATAATACCAAGGTAAAGCAAATAAACCAACTTACTTCTCTGTGCATCATCCAAGCTTCACCAGAAGCATCCATGAAAAGAGATCACATTAAATCACAATTCCACCGAAGAGAAGTTGCTCAACAAGGCCTCCATAGTGCGCAAGAGAGAATAATACTAATCAAGATTCAAGAGATGGATTATCGAAGTTGTGACCATGAATAGAGGAGGTAAATTGGTTTCATTTATATATGTGGGAAACCGAGTGCTTTAATTCTCAGTTAGGCTAAAAGCCCTAAAAATGGCTAAGTCCATGATACAAGGTGGATAGGTCAACAAGCCACCCCCCAAAAATAGCCTCTATAAAGAATAAACATGAAAAATAGCCTCCAATAACCCACACATGTGAGTAAAAATGCCTCCAAGGGTGAAGACATCATCACAAAGGAATGTCTCTCCATGAAAAGGTGCAATGAATCTCTCAAGGTATGTATCTCATTCCATAAGTCATGTCTCCATCCAAAGGAGGAGCCTCATCACCAAAATATCCCTCTTAAGCCCTACATCATCCTCCAAATGCTTCCATCATCGTCAAATGGAGTGCTAGAGTGACATCATCAAGCTAGGACATGACATCATCAAGGTAGAAGGTGTAGTTACCAGTCCAAAGGGGTTCCAAATGATCATCATCCTCAATCACCATCAAGATGAGCAACGTCCATCAAGAACGTGCAATGCAAACCTTGAGGCATCTTGTCATCTCAAGGATGAACTTGCTCTCCAAGCCAACATCCTAGCCTCAAAGGTCATCGACCAAGGTCCTGAGGCTAGAGGAGGGTCATATCATCCATGCCAAGTCCTCATTAAGGTCAATGCTCCTCAAAGGTGCTCCAGTATCGTCCATCAATTGCTTTGTGTCATTAAGGAAAGTGGTCAAATGCCCTCTATGAAGTGTTTTAGAAGCATCACATCACCCCTCAAAGGATATTGGCTGTACCTAGAATACTATCTAATACACACTCAAGGACTCAAGTGAGATCAACATCATGGATACATGATCCATAAGAGCATCAAGGTGGACCATAAGCTATCAAAGTGCTTCACACAAGTATCATCCTCAAATGCGTCACTGGCCAGTTTGGGCTGGTTGGTATAGGTTTGCTACCTAACCGATACCAACCAGAGAAAATGCAAACAGTAATTCTTGATTTCTTTGTAAGGATAACCCTCTTATTTATGGTAACAAGCCCCCTTGGTCTATTTCTAACTATTACACATGGAATATACAAAAATGTAAGGGGTTCATTACACTTTCATAGATTCAGTGGGCTTTTCTTGATGATGTGGAGGTCGGTAACTCTCAAGGTTTAAACAGTCTTTGAACAGGGATTTACTTTAATTAATTCACGGTTCATGTAAAGATTGCATGATATGATTTTTTTCATTGTTTCAGGTGTTCCAAAACTAAATCGAGTAGATTTAGAAGCGGCATGTGAGGAGTTTAGTAATGTCATTGGTTCCACGCCTGATAGCATGTTATACAAAGGAACACTGTCAAGTGGTGTTGAAATCGCTGTAACATCCACCACAATATCGCCTGCAAAAGATTGGTCGGAGCATTCAGAACTTTATTTCAGGAAGAAGGTACAAACATATGTAATAATGTCATTTGTCCTTTTCCCATTCTATTTCTCCTTCAATCTATATGTATTATAACTTTTACTGTCAGCATTCCTCATAAAAGTTGAAAGCAAGAGTTGTACTTGAAGATTTGATCTTCTTTTGAAACTATCATGTATATCGAAGGCATCTTAGCTTGCTTCTTGTCATGTTGCAAATGGGTTTCATGCACATTTGTAGTCATTTCTCGATGTGCATTCTACAGATTTAAGTCATTTCTTGATTAACCACAAAAGCCTTGTTAATCTTCTTGTCTATGGTGAAGAGGAGGTGTCATTCATAAGGTTGTCTTTTGAATATGAAAGTTCATTCGTTTCTACTTGTGCATGCCACAGATTGAAGTCCTTGGTCGGATTAACCACAAAAACTTTCTTAATCTTCTTGGCTTCTGTGAGGAGGAGGAGCCATTCCGAAGAATGATGGTTTTTGAATATGCTCCAAATGGGACACTATTTGAACATCTTCACAGTGAGTACTTTTTCCCAACAAAAAATATCACAGTTCTTTAGAAGTGTTTAA
>APFE030632586.1:0-13657 GCA_000404065.3 Pinus taeda | reverse complement strand
TCCTTTTACTGCATACTTAGAATTATCTCCTAGTTCCACCCACAATGTTGAATCCTTCTTTGTTAAATCTGTGAAAGAATCTCATGAACCTATCACATGCTTGGAAGCACCACTATCCACCAACGAAATATCACTATTGTGTGTAATAGTTCTTGAAAGAGTCGAGACAAAAGAAACATTATTTCCAAAGTCCATCTGCAATCTCATCAAGTTTAGATTCCTTTATCTTCTTTTGTGGTAGATGCTCATTATCATCATCAACATTAGTTGTTGATGAATGTTGCTTTGCCTTCCTTTTCTTTTGATGACACTGGGATACATAGTGACCAAATGAATGAAATTTGAAGCACCTAATATTTGAAAGATCCTTCTTTTGATCTTGATTTGGAGTTAATATTCCACTTGTATTTTTCTTACCATAATTTATTCTTCCTTTTCCTTTCCTTGCATGAGCTACAAGGGCTTGAGTTTCTTCATCTTGAGGTCTCTGCAAGTTATTCTTGTACAATAGTTTGGCTTCATCTTGGACATGATTAGTCAATAACTAATCAAACTTGGGAAGTTCATCCCATGCATAAATACCTTGTACAAATGGATCCAATGAAGAAGGAAATCCCTTAAGAGTCAATATAATAAGCTTTACATCATCAATGGTATCTCTAGTGGATTTAAGTTGATCTCTCAACTAGGAGACTCTCATGAGATAAGTGGCAACTGACTATGATGTGGACATCATGATACTATGACTTTGATGCCCGAGGGATAGTTTTCTGCTAGTGTTCTTACTCTCAAACAATCCCACCAAGGCACCATACATTTCTTTGGTAGTCTTCGAACCAGCAACATGTGGAATCAAATGGTCTTTTATGGAATCTATCAAGATCCTCTTAGCCTTTTCTTCATTCTTCTTATGCTTGGATTTCTCCTCAACGCATTCTGATTCTGAGACATTTTCCTTTACACGATTCTAAATCTCATTCTCATCTAACATAAAGAGTATCTTGGTATTCTAAGTTTTGAAGTTTGTAGCACCACCCAACCTGTCTTCTACTCTAATATTGGGCACAACCTTGACAAAAGAACTAAAATTTGTACAAGTTGTTGAATACTAAAATCTGAGGTTGAAACCAATGGCTAATCCTCAACAAAGCTTTGATACCATGTTGAAATTCTATAGCATGTGCAATAGAATACAATTTTCTCATTTGATCATTACTTCCTAATGAATTTTCAAATGATATTTTTCATGTTACTATTATCATTCAATAATTACACCCATAAAATATCAATTGTAAATGCAACAAAAACAATAAATATCATAGAAAGATAGCCCTGCACAATAGTCACAATATTTTTACCTAGGGAAACCCAATCTAAAAAAAAAAAAAAAATAACCCAACAACTTTTCTTAAGGAGAAATTGTCTTTTCAGCAAGGTTTTCAAATCAAAATTTGTTTAGAAATCTGAGCCAACATTACAAGTCAAGTCACCAGGCAAAATTGTTGCTGGTCAAACATGAAAAAATCAACTTTGAAATTTGCAGTCAACATTGGTCAACCTATCGAAAGTCAACACTGGAATATTTGGTTGACTATCGTCAAACTTTCTACAATTACCGTTGGTAAACTATGGTCAAATTATATGTGAACAATGTTGGTCAAATACTATTAAATTGTCTATGGTCAACGCTCGTCTAATGTAGTCAATTTGTCTGCAGTCAATGTTAATCAATTGTGGTCAAAACCTCACATGTGTGGTTGTATGGATCAGTGAAAACATTGGTGAAACTGTGATCAAACCCTCACACGTGCAGTTGTGCAAATCAATAGAAACGTTTTTCAAACTTGGTCAAACCCTCACATGTGCAACTTCTAAGAGTAGAGATGGAATGATGAAGAACAAAATGAAAGAATGAATCCTAGAAAATAGATTACACCTTAGTTGAAATTTCTCCTCTACTAGAAAACATATGAATGAGTATGCTTTGTTGATGTAGTGTTTCCTCACATGAACATCTATTTATATAGAGCTATAATGTTGAGTAGAGACTCATTAAGAAGCCTCGTAGCACAAGAAACCCCTTCACTTATGGAGCCTACATTACAACTCAACATTAGACTATAATTGTTTATTCCATTGGTGGGTGAAAACCCCCATTAAATAAACAAATTAAGCTTTCTCTATAAACAATATATCACTTCATTCCGGAGCAGCCAATGTGAGTATCATGGTCCATGGTGAAAACCCCCATTAAATAAACAAATTAAACTTTCTCTATAAAACATAGACCACTTCATTCCAGAGCATCTAATGTGAGTATCATGATCCATTCTCCCCAAGCCAGAGACTAAAGCTAATGGGAGAAAAATTTCCTTGGGTCACTCACCCCTAGTCAAATTAACATGGCCCCATGGGTGAATGTATCAGTCCCCCTAGTAAAATCAACATGACCCAATGGGAGAATGTTAGTGCGATGTCACAAACTATAATAACATCAAAATATGGGATCTATGGAACTACACTATCTCAATCTGAGGTTCCAAAGTAGTGGCATTCACATACCCATTAGGCCAGTAAGGGAGGTCACACTATACTAGGATCGAAGATTAACCCCCCATTTAAGGTGAGAGAACAATATCACGGTCAAAGCTAATCATTATTCCATATCACCCCATAATCCATATCAAAATCCCAAAGACAAACAAGTATAAGCACTTAACTACAAAATGACCAAAGTACCTTTTGAGTGGAAGCCTACCTATGTCTATGTCCTTGTGTCAGATGGGTGAGAAGAAAATGGCTAATGCAAGTGGCGGAGAAAATGGCATATCATCAGCTAGTGGTGGTTGTTAGGGGTTGTGATTGGCACAAACCTGGTGCAAAGGTGTGGGAGGTCCAACATATTGAGTATAAATATGATAAGAGGTAGCAATCGCAAAGGCCTGAGTTACCCCTTTCCTTGGCTTGTTTTTATAATCCCTCTAGTGTGCCCTTTATTTTATTGATATTTCATTTCATTTGTGTAGAGCTTGGGTGACGAGCTTGTTTTATGTTTTCCAATACTCCATAAAGATGTAGTGGTTAATCCCTCATCAAAGTTGGGACATTATAAGTTCCTTTAATTTAGATAGATTATGAAATGTTGCAAGAACATGGTGATAGCCAATGAGGGGGGTAGAGCTTAGGATATGATTTTTCCAACATGCTTAATTTGTCCCAACCACCTTTTGTATTTTTCATTTTCTTTCATTGTGGTTTTATATGCTTTTAACTCTCTTTCGACTACGTCATCCTCTTAGGGTAAATTTTTCGGCCCCCAACTCAAAGATATGGATAGAATGGGGAATGCACTAGTGAAAATGATAGTCAAACTAAAGAATGGAGATGGAGATCAAGGAGAGATGGAAACTGACACATATGGGTTACCTTGGGCTTGCTATACCAACCAATGCCTCCTATTTGTGCTTCTCTTGAACAGGGGAAATAAAGGCCTCAAGGGTAGGTCATATAAGACTAGGGATAAATAATAACCTCCTGAGTAAAGCATGGGAAGAAGAATGCAATCAAGAGTCGTCAATAGTCAAGCTTAGCCCATGATTCATATTAATATGCCCTTCAAAATTAAAAGAAAGAACATTATTACATGAATGGTTAGAGTACTTATTGATATGTGACCCATCTTCCTTCAAGAAGTATGCCAAATGAGAGAGAGCACTAATGAGAGCATATGTCAAGAGCTTTAACATAAATATATTCTTGGATCATCATAGGGTTGTTGGCTAGTTGGCTGATCATATAGAAGAGAAAATTATCTCTTATGTGTCACCTACTTTTGGTGGGTAAAATGCTCGTACCCCGTGTGACCCTTTCCCAACATGTTATTAGGCCTTTGCAAGCCCACTAATCGTACTAATAACACAACCCATTGAGAAAAATTTAATTGATTGTCCCACCTTCTCTTATTGTCACCAGTTGTCTTTTCGATGATATTCACAAAATTTTTGTTGCTTGACTCGGCTAACCCATTCCCCCTAAAAAAGTAAATTGACGAATGTGACAATAGAATCCCATAGTCAAAACAAAATCATAATAACCTTGTTGATCTCGAGGCTTTTGAATTATCAATTGTGATATTTGCTAACACCCTAAATCTGGTGATGAATTTTTCTTATAGAAATCTTATAACTACTTCATTGATTTCCTTCTTAGTGAGTATGGCTTCCACCTAGCTCGTGAAATAATCTATAGTAGTAAGAATCCATTTTTTACCATTAATTGAGTTGTCCTCGAATTCTCCAACGAGGTTCAAACCCCATTGTTGAGATTGTTAGTTTTTTTAGCATGAGATGTGTTATAGCAATGAGATTTGGTCGAGAGGCTAGAATACATGTATTCTCCAATACCCATAAATTGCTTCTAGAAATTCCATCTAGAGACGACTTAATTAGATTTATTAATCATTTTTTAATATTTCCTAAGTCTAAACTTAGGAAATATGATTAATTAAAAAGAATTAATTAAGTCATGGTGAGAATGTTCTAGAAAAGTACGTGGATCGATTTCTAGTGAATCCTAGCAATCGAATAAGATTTAATCGTGGTCGTTGAAGCCTCAATGAAGGATTATAAGAAGAAGTTGAAGGGGCTTGGAGAAGACATAACAAATCAATTGAGCATTCAATTTTGCTAGGAAATCGATCTCTAGAGTAGAAACATTCAGTTGCTGGAGGTGATTCAATGAGATCGAAGTAGTGAGGGAGGGGCAGAGATAGTGAGACTGGAGGAAGATTTTTCCAGTTCCGACGAGTACATTGCAGAGAGGTAGTGATTACCATAGAGAGGCAGCACAGATCCTCTAGAGGATATTTCCATTCTGCTAGGGAGAAGTCCAGACTCAGTGCCAAAATATGGATAGAGGTTCGAGAGGCCGGAAGAATCAATTTCCCAGAAAACAGCTGACGAGACAGTGAGAGGTGACGTAGTTCCGAGCTAGAGGGATGTAGTGACTACGTAGGGTGACATAAAGGTAGCAAGGGACAACTCAGTTTCGAGTTGAGGCCGGTGTCAGATCACCTGTGGAGTGAGGAATTTTCCTCGCTAGTTACTTTTGTCAGCTTTCCTATGTTTGGATAGCCAGTTTGGGCATCCATAGTTTGTACTCAGATTTTCACTACTGCATAATATTAAAACCCTCAGTTGTTGCATTGGTTTTCCCGAGTTGGTTATTTTGATGAATTAGTCTAAAAATAACGGTGTCATATGGTGTGTGTGCATCTATTTCTTCCACCATTTTTATTTCTTCCACATATTTATTTTGTGAAGGTTGAGTGTATTTGTTTCAATATTTTTCATAGCACACAACAAATAATTTGTTTAATTAATTTAACAAATAGAAGAAATAACATTTGTTGCAATATGATTAAGGGTTAGTTGAATTTTCATATAGATAACTCTTCTCTCACAATCAACTAAAGAGGAAGTGCTACTAATTTATGTTTATCTATGAAGAACTGACAAGGCCAACATTTTTATAAAAAACTTGTGCACACCAATGAAGATAGTTGGCCAATAATAGCCACCCATAAGAATATTATGTGTGGTTCATTTTGCTACATGATGTCCACCCTTTAAACCTTGATGAAATTCACTAATTTAAACCTTGACTTCACCTAGGTTGACACATGTCAATATTAAACCATTAGGATTCTTCCATCCCAATCCTTGATCTATGAAACAATACCTTGAGGCCTTAAAACTCAAGGCTCTCTTCTTATGCTTTGGAAAGTGTTTGGGACCAGTCAAATGGCTGATGTAGTAGATGATGTTTGTGTACAAGTCATGTTGTTGCAATTCTTGAGTTATTGCATTGACCATGGCAAATGATTTTGTGTTAAGCCCAAGGGTTTCCTTGTTCCCTTCTACCATTAGCTTTTCTAATCCTTGTCCTTTTATGATCTTAGTGGATTTGATTTCGGATAGAGCTAAGATAGCATTCACATATCCAGATCGTGAAATGATCCATCTTTCATATTGATTGGAGTTTGAATGTACAAATAATGTGGTGGAATATGAAACATTCTTGTTATGATTAGTTGTTGCAAGATGTTTGGGGATTAAGGGTTTAAGAGTTGTTGGGGACTCAAATCTAGTGGTTTTCTAAGTGAAAGGTATGCATGCTTACAATAACGAAAGACTTAAGAGATACATGCAAGCATTCCTTGGTGGGATAGATTCATTTGATGCATTTGGTTTAGAGGTGGTGCTTATATTATTGAATATAAGAGCCAATTCATTAATAGTTGCAGCTTTGGTCATGTGGCCTTGCTCGAAATTGGAATAGGGTGAATGTATAGAGATTATTTATAGGACTTCCAATATAGATAATGCAGAGAATTAGCAAGTTTTAAAGATGATGAAAAAAACCAGGTTTCTCAAAGGTACAAAGAAATTGGAGGGAAATGAGCCAAATTTGAGGGATAAGTATTCAATTGACGTTGAAAACTTTCCCTCTAAAACGATTCCCTTGGAATCATATTTCACTCTGCAAGAGGATTTTGAGGGACAAATAGATATGATCATCCCATATAAGTATGAAAAAATTAATGTAGGAATAAAATATGAACTAAAAATGATTAAAGTTGGACGAAACATTGTTCTAGAGGAGGAAGAGAGGATTTAGAGTTTGGTGATGGAGTGTAGGGCTGTGTTTCTATCATCATATGTTGACCTTAAAAATTATAATGATGATTTCATTCAAAACATCATCCATCTAATTGAAGGTGCTAAGCCTTTTAGGCAAAAGTTGAGATAGATAAATCCCAAGCTGGCACCTTTGGTTAAGAAATAACTTGATAAAATACTTAGAGCATAAATCATTTCCCTTGGAAGACACACTACACGAGTTTCTAATCCGATAATGATGAGAAAGAAAATGGGTCATATCTCCTCAAAATCTAGTAGGCCTTATGAGAGGCTTCACAAGGCTAACAAATCATGCACAACATAAACAAAATCCAAGCATATAAACTTTTACACAAATTTTACCCTAGAAAACCCTAGTGTGGGGAAACACCAACAAATAGGCCTTTTATTATGCTTTAGAGAATAATTTAGGAAAATATTACAACAACATTTTGAGAAAATTTACAACCAAGAACAACCCTAGAAAATGATGCTTCTCTTATGCACAATACGACCCAACAAACGACCTCTCCCTCTATAGCGTATGGCCCCTTTCTCTTCAACAAACATGACTTGAGCACAACCCCTCTCTTAAACATATGACGACTTAAACACAACCCCTCTTTCTCAATGAACTCGGTCCCTTCTCCTCAACTACAACCTTCCTTCTTCTCACCCAAATCAACCCTCTTCTCTCTCACTTGAAGTGATCTCCAAATTGTGTCATTCACCCACTCATTCCAAAAATTTATAATTTTTCTCATAACTCTATTTCCTCCTTGATATCCTCAAAGGAAAGATCAAAGACCAAATTTTGATCTTATCAATTTATTTTGATCCAATCAAAAAAGAAATATTAATTTCCAAAATTATAAACTTTAGAAATCTAAGTTAAAAATCCAATAATAACTAATTAAATTAATTATCATGCTTTTCCTAAGTTTAGACTTAGGAATTTGTTTTGTTGAAATAAGTAATTATTAAGGTATCTTCTACATGCATGCGCCTATGCAGAGACACATGTCTAAGCTACAATTTTAACACTCCCTCTTAGAAAGGAAGGTGTTTTGCACCACCCCAACTTGTCCCTAAAGAAGATGAACTTGCCTTTCCTCAAGGCCTTCATGAGGATGTCTGCAACATGCTCATTTATAGGTACATATTGTAGCTTCGCCTTGCCTTTATGCACACAATCCCGGATGAAATAATACCTAATCTCTATATATTTCGACCTGTCATGTAACACTAGATTTTCCAAGAGCTTGATGCAACTATGACTGTCTTAATGTGTCACAGTTGGCTCTAACTCATTATTAAAAAAATCCATGAGTAACTTCTTAGAAGCCAAATAGATTCACATTATGCCAAACTTGTTGCCATGTATTCAACCTCACTATAACTTTGTGTAATTGACTTTTATTCCCGTTGAACCAAGAAATAACTCCATACTTGAAGCTGAAACAAAAACATGAAGTACTTTTCCTGTCAACTGCATTGCCTGCCCAATCAACATTTGAATAACCACTAATTTTACTTCATATCCTTGGAAATGACTCAACCCATACTCCACTATACCATGCAAATACCTGAGTATGTGTTTCGCTGCCATCTAGTGTACTCACTTTGGCTCAACCAAAATTGACAGAGTGTAATGACTAAATACATAAGAGAGCCAATCAACTGGATGTATAAAGTGGAGTCCATTGCCTATGATTTGGAAGAATCACTTTTATTCTAATTGGTCACCATTGGCATAGCCATAGGCATGCAATACTACATCATGAATCACTTCAATATCTACACAATGTACTTCCCCCATCCAACGAAGATTTACCGATCTTTTTACCACACCTCTAGCCCCCAAAAGTAATGCATTCGTTGAACCGTGCAAACAAAAATAAAAGAATAACCATGAATGACTTTTTCATTAAGTTGATAGACATATAAATATAATGTCCATGATAGTTGGATTCAACTTCCAAGGTCCCTTGGACTCTCCATGATGGTTCACATTCCAAACCATAACCCTAGCAGATCAGGTGTCCAACATTCCCTCCCTTAATTCGAAGGGGTGTATGTGACTCTAAGCAGGGATATGAGGACAATTGCTATGGCTGAATGTGCTCTCCAACTCTGGTGGTATAAGGAAGACCACAAACCAAATGGATAGCAAAAGCTAAAGTATTTTACCAGTGGTGGTTTAAGGCTCACCACTAACTCTGAAACTTGGTTTGTAGTTCCTAGAACAATTTTGAATCTGGATAGAAGTTTATTTCTTTAGCGAAATGGAAGTGGTCCTTGATGATGGTTTAAAGATAAACACAAACTACTAAAATGGTGGTTTGAAGTTGACCACAAACTGTTGGAACTTGGATCTAAGGCTTAATGGTTCCTCAAACATTTCTAAATTTTGTTAGAATTTATTGTCTTTTATTGATTAGAATTGCTCACAAATGGCAATTTGAAGATGACCGCAAACTAAATCATTCTCATGGCTTTGATTTTGGTTATAAATTTGATTTTGGTTCAGGCTTGAGGCTCTAGTTTTGGTTATTGCTCAAGCTCTCTTATACATGCTTGATTGATATGGCTTCAAAACTAGAAGCCTCACTAATAATCAATTATATCAATTCCCTCTTGTCAAGTAAGAAGACCAATATCTTTCCAAAATGCCCACGTGGATGAATATCAAAAACCATGATCCTCCATGTAGGCAACTTTATGAGGGTGTAGGCTCTACTACTCAAAACTAGGCCATGTCAAAAAACATTTTTTGTTTTTTAATTTTATTTGAATAAATGAAGGAACCTAACAACCAATCGTTAACCACATAACACACACTTTCGTACTTTGTGAGTAAAGGGAATTCATCATATGTCGATTACATCATAGTGACTACGCAGGTATAGTTCATTTCGATTGATCAGATGATCCACTTCCTTATTCTTCATATTCCCCCAACAATTCCTCGAGTGATTTGCCTTTAGTTTCAAGTACCAAAAACGTAAAAAGGAATCCTATTACATTTATTCCGCCCATTGTTAGACTGGAGAACTCATTGCCTCCCTTGACTTTGCACATAACCTAAAAATTGGCCTTGGTGTTGCTTGACTAAATGGTTTAGGTTAGTTTTTGAGGCAATACACTTCTTTGTCTGAGGAGAGCATTGAAATCCTCAAACTTTAACAAAATTATTTTTACTACACTAGCCTCTGCAACGTGCATATATCATCAATCAATCGACACCACTAGCTTAGATCCCAGTTCAAATCTCGAGAGCATGGAAATTTGAGCAAAGTTTTATGCATTTCGAACAATATTAGAGATCAAGGCATATCCATCAGGTGACTAGTCCATGTGCCAATGCATCCCTTCAATGAATAGAGGCTAATGATGGTATGAGCAAAGTAGGATCTAACCATCTCACTTCCAGTTCAAATGCAAGAGAATGTGCCCCGACAACTTGTCATGCAATCTCAGAGAGGGAGGTAGGGCTTCTATATTTGTCTTATGCATTACGATTCCAATCTTGAAATCCATTATCCCCTTTCATTCGCAACAAAATATAACGAATCCACGCCTTTTGGGTTGCCTTTAAACTCTAGTTATCACAACCCAACCATATCCTTGCCCTTATTGCTTTTACAATAAACACATATGTTAAATTGATGTAGACGCCTCAGTTGTAGAACCACTACATGGATAGAGGCCATGCTAGGAGGACTGAACATAAGGAGAGTCATTTTCTTGAGATATGTCTTTCAATTTTCTTTATTTGAACTCTTCGAGCCATCTCTTTAAGGAAGACTAGACCAATTCTCACACCAAATTCCATTGGATTTTTGTTAGTGCTATTTGTGTGGGCCCTTTGAACCAAAAATATTAGGTGGCAACTTTGGTTTATACATCAACCACATTTTCATCTATGCTTAGCAACATGGTACTTGTTGTGATGACTATTATGTAGCGGGCCACGTCTACACAACAATTTCTATTGCAAGGAAAAAAATCCTGTCTAGTTTGGCCTTAGTTCACAGAAGTCAAGGGTCATCATAATATTCCTACTTGTGTTGAATATTGTAATTGCATCTAGGGATGTTGCAAACATTGTTGATAAGATTGTGAAATTAATGGCAAAAGCAACTACTTATGACAGTGGAAACATCTCGGTATGGGATAAACTTCCATTATCAAGAATAACCTCTATATTTATGTTTGTAGAATAATGTACCACATTTCCAATAACACCTATTACTTTAATCAATGTTGACAAATTCATGGGTTCACTACAATGCTAAAGGGACAACATCGAGTAAATAGTTTCTCATTCCTAAAAATGTGGAAGGGACAACATCAAGTAAATAGTTTCTCATCCCTAAAAATGTGGAAGGGACAACATCAAGTAAATAGTTTCTCATCCCCAAAAATGTGGAAAGGACAACATCAAGTAAATATTTTCTCATCCTTGACGCAAGCTTTGAACATTATTGCGTGGGAGAAGGCACTGAAAATGGTCTATGAGACGAGTGCCCAGGTCGAGCATACAAGAATTATGTCTATAACTGATGGGATGAGCAGTGAAAGGGTAGATGTAGAGTTGAAAGGATGAGCAAAGGAATGATAGATGTAGAGTCAACAAGCTCTGGATAACACCCAAGCCTAACATGCTCTGATACCACTATTGGATTGTGAAACCCAAAATAAAATAATAAGAATGAATGTACTTTTCATTAAGTTGATAGACATATAAATATAATTTCCATGACCATTGGATTCAACTTCCAAGGTCCCTTGGACTCTATGTGATAGTTCACATTCCACGCCATAACCCTAGCGGATTAGATGTCCAACAACATCAACCCCATATCCTTCATCTCAAATTCTGAAGCAAGATCAATTTCATCATCGAGTGGTTTTTGTGTGTCTGCTACTTGAAGGATCAATCATTTTTATCTTTTGAGAAACTAAATTCGAATATTCCATAGTCTTCATCTTTCATTTTTAGCTTGTTCATTCCTAGATAGAGTAATTGGTGTTCATATCTACAGGTGAATGCACATCCCTATTCATTTTTATGTCAATAAAATGAAGGCGATATATCACTATAATTCCTTGCTATCTGAATTGATATGATTGGAATCAATATGGGGGAGGGAAGTGAAAAATTCAAGAATAACAATGCATCGTCATCCTCTTCCTCAATAGCAATTGAGTAGAGTGCCAGTAATCAGACATCCCCTTTGTTGAAATAATACACAATAGAAGAACAATTAAGGGCATTTCATGAGGCAGGTTACGTCCTTCTCATCTCTATCATGACTTAATTGCAGATGCTCATTAAATTTTTAAAGCGAAGATTGAATGAGAATTGCATCTGTCCTGGATTTTTGAATTTTGGGTTTCCGTTCTACCCTAATTTGGTGGGAATAGAGGAAACCAACTTTGGGGCTCCATGATTGCCAATGGTGTGTATCCAACACCATTTCGTAAGGTTTTTCCTTTTCCAGCACAAGATCATGATCAAGGTAAACAACACTAGCAAGTAGGGGTTTATGTCATTCCCATTCTCCCATTCATGGCTTTTCCTTATGGGGGACTTATTCCAGTGGGCTACAATTTGCCAATTTTAGTTAATTCCTTCATTTTGCTTACTTTATATATTTTGTCTGTTGACGTTTGAAAACTTGATGGGATCTTGGCAAGTATATTTCAATTGAGTCAAATTAAGGCAACATAGTTGGTTATTAATTTTTGTCCTCGTCAATCCAGATTGAAGCATTAGGGCAAGGTCCACATTTTCTGTCATAAACCAAGGCTAGCAACTACAACGACACAATTCTAGCAATTCGTAGCCATGTATCTTAACGCAGTGTTGACCTCAAGGCCTACAATTTGCAGTGACTAACACACATATATTGATAGGATCTATTTTGAGGAAAAAATCAGAAGATTCATGATTGATAGTCAATCCCTATAAACTTATACCATCTCTAATTATGTCTTAAATTATTTACAAGGCTTTTGTCTTATAATTTACAAGGGAGGAAATTGTATACACATCATAGATTTTAATAGTCTCTCTTGTAAGTTTTTTTTTTTTGCTTAGGTTCTGTTTTTATTTGACTAGGGAAAGATATAGGAGTGACCCAAAGAAGTTATCTTAGGATGGGAGTTATACTTGCAAAGGTTACTTTTATAGTCCATTGATGGCTACATTTCTATTATTGTTGTGTGCGCGCAGTAGGGACTAACAATTTTTGTGCCCTTGTTGATTTTCCTTAACCCTTGAAAGAAATGTGGATTGTCATTGGGCTTCGGGATTTTATACCCTAAGATACACGGTGTGACCAACCTTTTTTTTTAGGGCACCTTTTAGTGGAATTATCCTTGGATGGGATTCATTTTATAATCGAAAAACCATTCCACTAATGTGTTGTTAGGTTGTATAGACAATTGAGTTGCATGGCCACTTTTTCAACTTGGTCAGGAACTCAAAATGGATAGTTGGACACAATTGCGAAAGAATGAAGAAAACAAAAAAGATTTCCATACAAAATATTAATTTTACACAACATGGTTACACCCTCTCCAGGAGAAAAGAAGAGTTGCAATTCTGATTATTTTCCATGCACAATTAAATATGGACTTAATTGAAATTGCCCCTTAATAGTGAGTTCTTTCTATTGATAGGTGCAAATTATTTTGCACAAAGAATTGTAAACTCATCTCCATAGGTCTCTAGCTTTTGTATAAGACTAGAACATATGCATAGAGGATCTTTCTTTAGCAAAGAATGGTTGGAGGCAATGATGCTTATCTCGTGAGTTGGGGGCCTAGAGCCGATGAGGTAGAGACTATAATTTTTTTTCTTAGGCTCAAGCAGTGCTAAGGACTTCCAGATTATTATTATTATTATTATTTTTCCCAATTTGAACAATGAGATTGAGAACTTGGAGTTAAATTTCCATCTCCTATTT
>APFE030632579.1:0-24445 GCA_000404065.3 Pinus taeda | reverse complement strand
TACAAAGCAATGCACTGTTTCTGCGACTTTTTGATGGATGAAATTATGTGTACTTCCACTATCAATCAAAACTACTATTGGGCGATGTTTAATAAACCCTCTGATTTTGAGCGTTTGAGGGGAAGAAATCCCTGCCAAGGCATGCAACGAAATAACTGGTTCGTCAGAGACATTGTCCTATTGGTTATCGTCCTCTAGCGGCTCATGTTCCTCAAGTGGAGGATCTTCCTCTGTTGAGTTGTAGTCAGTGGCATCTATTTGAAAGAATTTGGGCTCCTTACATTTATGACCTGGGGAGTATTTTTCGTCACAGTAGTAACATAATCCTTGCTTCCTTCTTTCGGCCATTTCTGCAGGGGACACCTTTTGGACCTTAAGTGTTTGAGTCATGTTCTGCGCCTGTGGGGGATGACCTTTAGCGGGGAAATTTGGGCGACTGTATTGGGCTACTAATGCACGTTCCACCTTACGAGCTACCTGGCAAGCCTCCATCCACGTGGGAGGGTGGTGAAGTAGAACTTGAGATTTGATGGCCTTTTTAAGACCGCTGATAAAACATTCTGTGTAGAACTCATCTGTGAGACCCTTAGTGCGGAAAGCTAAGCTTTCAAAAGAATTAATATATTCCTCTACTGTACCAGTCTGTCTGAGCTTAGTGAGACAACCCAAATAAGAGTCTTCTTGTTCAAAGCAATCTCGAAGAGCTTTGGTAAATTGGGTCCAAGCCCTAAAATATCCATTGCAATGTTGATGCCATTCCCACCATTGCCACTGTTCATTGTCGAAGTACATGCTCCCAACATAAGCTTAGTCGCATCATCTAGGATATGATTCAATTTGAAATACTGGTCCATTTGTGCTAGCCATGCGGATGCATGAGAACCGTCAAATTTATGCATATCCAACTTAGGAGATCGCTGACTGGGTGGTGGATGGGTGTGCCAGACGTGAGGAGAGTGGCTAGATTCACTGTAAATGCCTTCATGGCCATTATACCCCTCCTCGTGGGCTTGCTCCTTGCCTTTTCCCTGCAATTTCTCTAGTTGGATACTTACTCCTTTAAGCGTTGTGTTCATGCTATCCAGATCTAGTCTGCTAAGCTGAGTTTGGATTTGGTTCACAGTTTCTTCCAGTTTGTCCATCCTTTCATTGGCCATCACTTGAGCTCTAGTTGCTACCATACATCGACCTGATGAAAAATTGGGACCGCAAAAAAAAAAAATTCCCAATTAATTGAATGGTACCACCATGCTCAACTCGTCATTCTGATTTTAATGGGCTATATCACCAATAAGCGTCCCGGAAGATCTCAGACTTTTTTTTTTTTACTCCTAATGGAGTTTTACTCCTTGATCAATACTGCAGTCGCCAAATCCTCAAAATGTCAATGCAGCCAAAATTCCTACGACAATTATACCCTGGTATAGGAACCCTGCACAACGCTTCTGGTCTGGTGGATCTGAGAGATCTGAATGGCAGCTCGGGTAGTGTTGGACAGTTGAACTGACTGCTTCTGCAGATCTGATGAATCTAATAGATTGAAACTGGCTGGTTGGGACCGATGTCTGTTGCTGCTACACTCCTTTGCTCAAGTGGATCTGGAAGAGATGATGAAAAAAAGGAACTAGGGTCTTGAGGAGTGTCAGGTGCTACAGATCGCAATATACATAAGAGTCTGGCAGTAGTACTCGGCCCAATGTTTCAGGGCTCTAACTAAGGAGGGTCGACCGTACCCTTAGCCATACCACCCAACTACCCTATTGTATGGGCGAGTAATCTCTCCGAGTGCTGTTCTTGGTGTACTGTAGCCACAACATGATCGATGGTTTATCTATGGCGAGGTTTTCAGGGAGCCTATGGGGCTTCCGATATACCCAGAGGGTACGTGGAAGACAGTCTGTGAGCGGTTCTGTCTAATGCGCTACTTCTCAAAGGGGTACCCACAGGGGTTACAAGGGAGTCCAACAGACGTGACAACCTCTTGTATTTCCTACGTGCATGCCTCCCCAAATCCGCAGATTTATGCGCTCAACGACAGATCCCGTGGTTTAAAGACGCCGGAACACGTCTCGAGCCAAAAAAAAAAATTGTTACTAAATGGAGATCCCACCGGCCTTGGAAAGTGCTCTGATACCACTTGTTATGCTCTTAACCTGCAAATGATACCCAAATACAGAATATGCGAAGAAAAGAGACCGAGAACATAGAATATGCAAAGAAAAGATACCCAGAATACAGAATGGCAATGATTTTATTATTCAGAGAGTAATGTTCACTTGCCTCTTCGAGGGGGCAACCTCCAATAGAGTAGAGCTCGATTACAAAAATAAGAGACGTTGCTCCTCGCAGGGAGTTTCTATCCTTTATATATGACTCCTACGTGTAATACCACGGGCCAATACCGCGTATTACTAATACCATCTATCTAATACTACGGCCCATTTGCAACTAACTGTGGTTCCCTTATTAATTGCGGATTAACCACTTACAATTATTAATATGGGCTTTATTGACTCTTGACTATGACGTGGTCCCATTACATAGATAAGGGGGTTAGGGTGGGACCCTAACACATAGCTCTAGTGTTCAGATTAAAAGATGACTTCCAAATAACACCTTTGCGAGGTGGCCGGATGACAGACTCACTATTACGGTGCTCGATATGGAGCAGAACAGAACTAAATGGAGTAGAAGTAGAAGGATTATTGGTGGCTTATTTCTCCATGGTCTGCTTAGACATGGTTTGAT
Organism: Pinus taeda; assembly: GCA_000404065.3. Taxonomy (NCBI): domain Eukaryota; kingdom Viridiplantae; phylum Streptophyta; class Pinopsida; order Pinales; family Pinaceae; genus Pinus; species Pinus taeda. Next base: position 21,697 of record APFE030632579.1, on the reverse strand, counting down.
AGTCCTTAGTTCAAGTAGTGATAGAGATAGGTGATGAACCTTGCATCATGAAAACTTGGGAACCTGAGGAAGCAGAAGACTGAGGTTGGTCTGCCAACTCAGTCTTCTATGGTGGAAAGGGCTCTTTTAGGACAACCGGATTCCCTTTTAGTAAGAAACTAACTTCACATCATCACGGACAATCCTTAGTGTAATGATACTCCTCACAGATGAGGCAAGGATATTTCGGCTTTCTTCTAGAATCATCATCAACAAAGGATTTAGGAGGGTCCTGTTTTTGGGCATCAACTTCAGCCTTACCTTTGCCCTTGTTTTTACCCTTAGAGGTCTTATCTACTGCGGTAGACTGGACAACATGTACCTTAGAGGTTTTGCCAGGACTGGATAAATTGTTGGAGGGATTATTGGAACTAGTGTTCGAGACATATGTCTACTTCGAAGACGATTTCACGCAAGTCTAAGACATGGAACCAATTACATTGCCAAGTGGTGTATTCGGCGACTTTACTGTTGTCAGACCTAATGATGGTCTCAAAGAATTAGCTAACATCTCATACAATATTCCAGATTGTGAATAGACCAAGTTTAAATACTACGCATGGGTGATAGCGTTGTCTTCAGTAACACATCCACCCATAGTTATGACTTTAGAAATTTTTTTGACAAATGATTTCGTGAACCATTCTGTCAACAACTCATCAATAATCTCAAACTTGATGAGGCGACGCTGACGTCTACATTCATGGATATGATAAAAAATGTGGGTCATGGTTTCTTTTTTAAGGGACGTAAGAAAATGAGTGCTAGTTTCATACCGAACTGACAATTAGAAATGAGTGAGGAAATCCATGGCGAGAGAGTTGAAATCACCGTAGGTCTAGGGTACACTTGATACTTCCCTATCATAGGCTGCTCATAAGCATTGTACATGGTGTACATATTATAAGGTTGCTAGACCTATTGATCCTAGATGTAGGGAGATTGGCCATGCTGCTACAGGGGTTGACCTTGACCTTGAAAGGGCTAGCCTTGCTGATACACATATAAAGCTTGTTTCTTCCAAGGCTGACCTTGTTGCTGTAAAGGTTGACTTTGCTGTTGTAAAGGTTCACCTTGCTGCTGCAAAGGTTGGCCTTGTGAGGGAAAAGGTTGCGAGAACTGTTCAACAAACTGAGTTTGCAGCTGCAAAAGTTGTTGTGACTACGGAAAAGGTTTCCCCTGCAGTTTTAATAGTTGCCCTTGTTGTTGCAATGCTTTCCCATGATACTTCCCTGTCATAGGCCGCTTATAAGCATTGTACGTGGTGTACATATTATAAGGCTACTAGACCTCTTGATCCTTGATGTAGGGAGATTGGCCATGCTACTGCAGGGGTTGACCTTGACCTTGCAAGGGCTAACCTTGTTGATACACATATAAAGCTTGTTGCTACCAAGGCTGACCTTGTTGCTACAAAGGTTGGCTTTGCTGTTGTAAAGGTTGACCTTGCTACTACAAAGGTTTCCCTTGCGAGGACAAAGGTTGGGAGGATTGTTGAACAAAGTGAGTTTGCAGCTGCAAAGGTTACTGCGACTGCGAAAATGGTTTCCCTTGCAGTTGTAATAGTTTCCCTTGTTGTTGTAATGGTTTCCCTTGCTGCTGCGAAGGTTTCCCTTGCTCCTCCGATGGTTTTCGTTGTTGCTACAAGGGTAGCTAGACAATTCCTAGGGTTATACCTTGAGGGTATTGATAGTTCCCGAATTGGATCTAGCCATATCCACCAAGAATAGTAGATTAACCAAGATGAACATAAGGTCTAGCCTAAGGAATGTAAGGTGGATTAACCAAGGCTTGCGAACCATATAAAAACCAAAAATATGGCAACAAATTAGCCACAAGGACAACAACCCCTACACGATAGATAGAGAGGTGCAAAGATCCAACCACATCACATCAACATAGAGGAACTGCCAGGATCAACTCCTGGCTCAAGTGAGCAAGGCACGGGATAGATTGAGTAATCACCTGTCTCTAGGATGGCTAGATGCACGTGCATCGTACTAGTGGACTACTCTTTTGAGTAGATCTTATTATTTGTGTTCTTCATATGTTTTGGGGATGAAACATGTCTAAGGGGGGTGGAATGTAGTATACCTAGGGGGATATTATAGGGTACAGAGGGAGGTACCCAAGGGAATAATGTAATAATGTGATGGGCCATAGTTAATAAATAAAGTGGTTAACCTCCATCATGTAAGGAACCAAAAGTAGTTAGGAAGCCCATTGTATTAGATACATGGTATTGACAGACCCATGGTAATGACCCATGGTATTTTATGTATGAAACCTATATAGAGGTTAGAGACTCCCCACTAAGAGATGTCAAGGATTATTGTATTTAAAAGCATATTTCTTGTGGATTGTTCTCCTTCATTAAGGAGTGATTGTATGGTGTCACCCTACCTCAAGGGTTGATATTAATAAAGATATCAAGTTTATCTATTTATCTCTTGTTATTTCTGGGTATATTTGCTTTATCATATATGTACAGGTCAGATCCACTATATCTCATGAACCCATAAGGAAAGAACATAGTGTTCATGCACATGTAGAAGGATAATTGAGCCATGAAATTCATTTCGATGGAGGTCACCAATATTTTAGTCACCGGACACCCAAGCTAGACATGTACAAAATTGATGGATCTAACGAGGCGGTATGGGTGACATAAAAGGAACAATATTTTTTCCTTAACAATGTTTGGGAATATGACAATAAAATAAATGTGGGAGCTCTTTACTTGGACTAGGAGAAGCCTTTTACTTGGAATGTTCCATCAGTGGCTTTGAGGAAGCTATCCAAGCCCATGTCCGAATGCATCACCCAACTACTTGGTTGGAAGCATTCAACAAGGCCTTAGAGGTAGAAGTGGATTTAAATGCCCAATCCAATCGTACAAATTTCATCACATGGGCACATCCCACCTCAGCTATGGGACACACCCAAACATTTAAGGTTCAAAAAGTGTCTCCGACAAAAATGTCTGAAAGACGGAAACAAGGAATTTGCCATTATTTTGATGAAAAATACTCTTCGGGACATAAATGCGAGGAACCAAAATTCTTTTAAATTGATGTTATTGAAAACAGTTTCATTAATGAAGCTTCGTACACTAAAGTGACTGAGGAGGAAGAGGATGACCCCCTAACTAACTTCGACACTAATAATCTAGCTACACGAGATGAGACAATCATCTCACTCCATGCCATGGCTAACATCTTTTCTCCCCAAACTCTGAAAATCTGAGGTTTTATTAAACATTGGCAAATAGTGGTGCTTATTGATAGTGGCAACACAAATAACATTTTCCATAAGAGAGTAGCATAAGAGGTTCATTATTTTGTGAGGGTGGTACCTAATATCCAAGTCCTTATTACTGATGGGGGGACCATGAAATTTGAAGGATACTGTGAAAATATTAAGCTTCAAATGCGTGATTATCACTCCAAAACTGAGATGTTTTCCATTGAAATGGGTGGTTGCAACATTGTCCTTGGTGTCGAATGGTGGCACAAATGTTTCCCTATCACAATGGAATTCTAGGACTTCTATATGATCTTTAAGAAAAATGACCACACTTATACACTAGGATAACTCAAGGCATGTCCTCTTACTATCATCATCTCACATCAAATGGAGAAGTTTAAAAAAAAATCCATCATGGAATAGTAGCACAATTTAATTCCATTCATTCCCTTATATCCACTCCTCCTCCCATTCATCTCGATTTGAAATAGGTATTATATCACCACCTGTGGGTGTTAGACAAACCTAAGGATCTCCCACCCTCTAGGGGTGAACATGATCATAAAATCCCTTTTCTTCTAGGTACCCAAACGGAAAATATCTACCCCTATCGACATCCGTTTTCCCAAAAGAATGAAATTGAAAAAGCATTAAGGAATTCCTCAATGTTGGTGTTATTAATCCCAACACCAACTCTTATCCATCTCTAGTGCTCATGGTTCTGAAGAAAGACATTCAATGGTGAATGTGTCTAGACTTTAGGGCCCTTGAGAAGCTCACCATCAAGTACAAATTTCCTATCCTAGTAGTCGATGATATGCTTAATGGACTGCATGGTTCCTAATATTTTACCAAGGTGGACCTCCAGTCAAGGCAGGTTCTCTTAGTTTCCCTATCACAATGGGCTTCTAGGAGTTCTATATGATCTTTAAGCAAAATAACCAAACATACAATGCGAGAAATTAGGGCAGGTGCTCCTACTATCATCATATCACATTGAATGGAGAAGTTTTTAGAAACAGGCAATCATGGGATAGTATCACAATTTAATTCCATTCATCCCCTTATATCCACTCCTCCTCCCATTCAACCCGATATGAAATAGGTATTATATCAGCACTTGTGGGTCTTCGACAAAACTAAGGAGCTCACACCCTCTAGGGGTGAACATGATCATAACATCCCTTTGCTTCAAAAGATGTCAGAAAACGATGTTAAAATGGATAATCTGCAGGTATTACCTCTAACCCCACTAGAAATATTATAGCAATCAATGTTTTCAGCATGGGAGGCAAACCTGTATCAATGCTCATCAAGCATTTGGATAGATAGGTCTAAGGAATATGGCACCCCTTCAAATCCTTGGTCACAAGTACACTCTACAGCTGAAGGAATCACTCAATCGATGATGATTGACGGGGCACCATCGGACGATTACCACCATCGTTCCCATCTTCTGAACTAGAAAGAAGATAATTCCAACAACCTAGACCATCCTTCAGTATTTGACTTTCTGACGAATATTATAAATATGGTGGATTCCAAGAGAAACCTATCCAATATTGAAGAGACTACCACCATAAAAATCTCAACCAAAACAGATGTTGTAGAGAATATTCATGTCGACAAATCTTGTTCTTCTCCAGAACTGGAAATATATAGTGCTCTCTTTCACGAGTTTAGAGATGTCTTTGCTTGGTCATATGATGAAATGCTAGGTATTGACTCGAACATAGTTGAACATGAAATTAAGATGTATCTAGATGTCAAACCAGTACAACAATGGCTACGGAAGGTGCACCCCAAGAAAGTCGTTGCCATTAAGGCAGAAGTTGAAAAACTCCTCCATGCTGGTTTTATTTACCCGGTTCCTCTGATCAATTGGGTATCGAATATTGTTCCTGTAATGAAGAAACAAGAAATTATTAGAGTGTGCATCGATTATAGGGATGTAAATCAAGCTTGTCTAAAAGACAACTACCCTACACCCTTTATTGACCAGATAATTGAAGAATGTGTCAAATGTGAAATGTTTTCATTTATGGATGGATTTTCCTCGTATAATCAAATAAATATTCGCCGAAAAGACCATTCAAAGACTGCATTTATTTTTCCATGGGGCACGTTCGCATATCGCAAGCTACCCTTTGGTTTAAAGAACGCAGGGGCAACTTTTCAGAGAGCAATGAACTATGCTTTCCATGACATCAAGAACATCGTTCAACCATATCTCGACGATCTTCTAGCTCATTTGCAAAAGCGAACCGATCATCCACGACATTTGAGAGCGATATTTCTACGTTGCCGACACTACAAGATACGACTCAATTGGAAACAATGTGTGTTTTGTGTCAGTTCTGGTTGTTTACTTGGCTTTGTGGTCTCAAAGGATGGGATTCGTCTCGACACATGTAAGGTTCAGGCAATCATTGATTTGCCTCCACCTTCAAACTTTCTTCAGATTCAGAAACTCCAGCGGAAAGCAAACTTCCTTAGGAGGTTCATTCCAAATTACGCCGAACTAGCTAAAGGTTATACTTGTCTATTGAAAAAAGAAGTACCCTTCATTTGGGATCGGGTCGCGCAAGCTTCCTTTTATGCTTTAAAGCAATCTCTAATAAAAGCGTCATTAATGTATGCTCCTGATTATCAAAAAGACTTTAACATGTATCTGGATGTAGCAGATACAACCATAGCAATGGTTTTAGTTCAAGAGGATAATGGAATTGAAAATCCTATATATTATTTAAGCCAAAACTTAAATGATATGGAAATGAAATACTCCTACGTTGAAAAGCTAGCCCTAGCAGTTTTTCAAGCGATACAGAGATTTCGACACTACATCCTCTTAAGAAAAACTACCATTTTATCAGATTGCAACCCCATGACTTATACATTGTCGCGACAGTTGCTCGAGGGCAAATATTGAAAATGGATAGTGATTTTACAAGTGTTTGATCTAGAATTCAAAAAATCCAAATCAAAGAAAGCCCTGGTATTAGTGGGGTTACTATGTGATATCCCATCATCATCCAACGATGCAACATTCGAAGAAGCAATCGTGGATGAAAATTTGTTTCTGATATCTTCAAGCAATCCATGGTACGAAGATGTAATCATCTATCTCTAGACACAAACATATAGGTCTAATACCTCACGCTCCGAACAACGACGTATTCGATACCAAGAGAAAGACTACGTGATCGTCGGTGATACTCTTTGTCGTCGCAGTATCGATACAGTTCTACGAAGGTGCCTCACCCATGAGGAGGCCGAAAAAGTCCTGAATGATTTTCATTCAGGCGCATGTGGGGGGCATCAATCTGGTTATGCTACGGCACAAAAAAAATTTGCGACCAGGATACTTCTGGCCAACAATGTTCAAAGATTGCATAACCACAGTTAGAAGTTGCCATGCTTGCCAAATGTTTGATACCAAAACCAAAAGACCACCCGCATCGCTGTAACAAGTAGTTATTGTTGGGCCATTTTCCAAATGGGGCATCGATTTCATGACATGTAACCCCACCTCAGCTGAGGGGCATGGGTATATCATAGTGGCGGTAGAATATTTTACTAAAAGGACCGAGGTGATGCCTACATTAAACAATAGTGGTGAAACGACTGCCCTTTTCCTTTTAATCACGTAGTCTCTAGATTTGGCGTTCCGCAAGCCATACTCACAAATCATGGATCACATTTTCACAATCACGTGATGGTTGAGTTGGCTACCAAATTAGGACTGTCCCACGACAACTCTACTCCGTACTATCCGCAAGCTAACGGACAAGTTGAGGCAATCAACAAGGTCCTGAAGCACATGTAGCAAAGGATGATCGGAGTCCATAAATGGAGTTGGCACCTAATCCTATACTCGGCCTTGTGTGCATACTGGACATCAGTGAGAAATGCAATCGAGTTTATACCTTTTCAACTTGTGTATGGTCTCGATGTAATCTTACCAGTTCAATGTGAAATCTCGTTCCTCAAACTCACAGTCGACCTTCTCCCCAGAACCTTAGAAGAAGAGCCTCGTTTCTTGGAACTAATCCAATTATATGAAACCCGTCATGATACAGCTTCGGCTAACAAAGCTCATAAGAAACGAGTCAGAGCATAGTTCGACAAAAATGTCAAACCTCGCGTCTTCTCAGAAGGTGACTTGGTCTTACTTTACGACCACGAATCCGATAAGTTGGGAGCAGGGAAATTCAAATCGTTATGGATGGGTCCTTATATTGTTAAGCATTTATTAGCAAAAGGAGCCTACGCGTTGATGGACTATGATGGGATTCCACTGGCGTAACCTCGCAATGGGTTGTACCTCAAACATTACTATGCTTAATTCCACATAGTAATCCTTATGCTTTTGTTACATTTTTTGTTTTTGCTAAGAGTAATTATTTTGGTTAGGTAATCCACTTTTCTGCATTCATTGCAGATGTCAAACCTATTGGAATCATTTGTTGGATATGCTGATGGAGCGAGTCGTAGTTCGCAGAACCTGTCTTCTGTAGCATGGGCCATTTTCGATCCCAACGGCGAGTTAGTAAGTCTTATAGGGGTATGTATTGGTTAGTCAATGAACAATATCACTGAAAAAACATGTTTATAGAACTCCTCTCTGATTCCATCACACGAGGCATATACCGACTTGTCGTTAGGCTGGACTCACAACTCATCATTCTACAACTCATCGGCATCTATTCCGTACGAAATCCATCCATCTATCGCATGTTCCTACGAGTCAGGATTTCGGAAAGACAGTTCGATTTCATTCAATATCAACATATTTCTAGAATTTTAAACACATTGACAAACTCATTGGCAAATTATGTGTTAGATAGACATTTGCGACATTCATAAAAAAGAAGCATCACATCAATATATGCAGTAGGATCATGTAACTTAACCAAAATAAAGCTCCGAAAATCAAAAATATATACATAACTGTTTATAGTTTATACATAATTTTCTGTAACCAAGAAGAAATTGGTTAAATGACCCAAAACTCGAAATGCTAGGGTGCACCCTAGTCTAATGATTCTAGTGATAACAAGTCACCGCCTGTGCAATCATGCGTAAAAGCCTAGTCCATCGACTCGACACTCTAGTAGTATGTTGCTGCAACCGCATAGTGAGCTCGTCAGTCTTCACATCTGGGATACCAAGGGTGAGACCCTGTATCTAGTCTTGTAGTGCTGAAAGAGTCTTGACCACGTCAAGGTCATGAAGGATGGCCCTCCCAACAGCCTCTCCTGCTGGAGCAGCCGCTGGGTCTCTGCGGCGTACTGCCGGTCGAACTGGTCCAATATCTACATGAGCACATGAGTTTTGATTAGTCTTGGTCAAGAAAGCATAATAACATTATAAGAACAATAAACAAAGATATGGTAAGAATATTTACCCATAACACCCCACTGCTTGCTCGCGAGCAGCACTAAATCCGGGTCACCCCGGAAATCCATGCCAGCATATGGAAACTTGGCGTAAACCATCTCCTGATGATCAAACCACTTGAAGAAAGTATCATAAAAGGAAATCTAAGGTTGGCTAGCATTTCGAGACATGAGGTCAACCCATCTTTGCATCTGTGGATCAGTCGGTGGAGGTAGGCCAAGTGAGATGTATTGTGGTTGCATCAACGGGATCCTCTCCAAAGTGAAAGCGGTCAAAATAGAACCATAGCCAAAATTCTTGGATCTTCCACTTTTCACCTTGGTTAGTTGTTCTTTCATCACAGAGAGTATTGTGTCACACCAGTTGAACATATTCGGTTTAAGGCATTCCAAAGCATACTTCATGTAAGACCTGTTAGCTATGTGAAGAGCAGAACTACCAGCGGATCTAGCAAAAGTGAACAGAATGGTCCTTAAGGGCCGGTCAGTGACATCTCAGATACTGATCTTTCCGTCCGTACTCGGCTGAGATCCCTCTTTGCAGTGTCGTCGAATATACTCCCTCATGGACTCGCCCCTGTGGGCAGAACCTGATAATGAGAGAGCGGCACCACGCCTCGATAAACCGGTCAAAACATTGATGTCCACGACAGTCAAGGGGATTGATTTGCCCCTAATTTGGAACACCTAGTTGATAGGATCCCAAGCCTTGAGGAAATATTGCAACAAGTTGATTTTTTGCCTCATGCTAGAGATACGGAAAAACTTGAAAAAGCCACAGTTCTGCAATGCAGCTACCGTGCCCGGATCATGTAAAGCAACCAGTCCTCTTCTTCATGCTCGCATTCTCACCATGTAACAACCATTTTGCTCTGATGAATCTCTGAAAAACAAACAAGAGAAGAGCTAGGATCTTGATTTGGCAAAAAACAGGCAAACATCTATGAGAAAGTTGTGCAAAAATTTTCCTCCTTGCACCCATCGCACCCCAGCAAGTGTACTCGGAGTGATGCATACGATCTAGTCAGTGAGAAGGCTAGTATGGATCGCACCTTTTGATTAAGGAAGGGTGCGATGGAGCTAGGGCGAGCTGTTCAAACCCCAGAGGCTCAACAAAGCAAGGAAACAAGCTCAGAATTCGAAAAGAAAAGAATGCAATTGAAGAGCACAAGTTTAGCTCATACCTGGTCCAGAGAGCATCAAGCATCGTCCACAGACTCTCCCGGAATCAGCTAGTGAAAATCAGGGGGGAAAGCGCCTCCAGAGCTCCAACAAACCAAGTTCAAATGAAATGGTAAAATGAGAGGTAAAAGTCACTTTTAAATTACCATTCATGTAATTCAATTAAGATATTAGTGTTCTTAACTCATTTATCAAGCATATTTTTTCATTTCTAATCGGTTTGATGAAGCAAATGAATAGGTGGTAAAATATTTGAATGAACAAAATGCTAATGGTGAATCAAGGAATCAATGACCATTATCACGAGCAGTTTTAATGTGGAATTCAAGCTCGTTAAAAAATAAACATAAGAAATGAGCAAATGTTTCCCCCAGAGTTTAAGCTCATTAAAAATGAACCAATTTTCCGGTAAATAACCATTGTGAATCCCTTATCGTGAGCTTTTCAGCCTTGGTCATGTTCTCATCATCACATCCACTCTATTTTTTAGCCAATCATTCAGCTCCATTTGATTGTTTACCATTTCGAGGAACATCTGTGAAGAGTGATTCTATTAGCCATCCTCGTGACACTACCATGATTGGAAAATTCCAAACCTTACCTGGAATCAACTGCTACCCGAAATCATCACTCGTTCCTCGAAAAATGAGTCTCCTTTAAGCTATTTTCAATTGACTCGTAAAATATGAAGAGATTGCCGAGCGATTAGCCTCTCCGGCTCGTTAAAGTCATTGGAAGTGCTATCCCTCATCTATATTTTAATCTTTTTGGACCTGAGGGATTATTACACAAAAATATCGAGTGCTTGTCTTGTTCGGCTCATTAAAACTATCGAAAATTCATCCCTTTCGTATTATTTTATTCTTTTTTGGAGTTAAGGGATTATATGACGAAAAAGAATCTTTGGAGTTTCCTTTCCATCCCTTTCAGAATCTCTAAAACTGAAAAGGACTGAGTTATCTTTGTTGTTAAACTCGTTAAAACTGAATAGCGACAAACTCGTCCAAATGGACAAGAACGAGTTTCACTGTTGTTAGGCTCATTAAAATATAGCGACAGGTTCGCCCGAAGTGTGGATTATAGAACAAGCATATGTTATCCTCCTCAAGCTTGAAAAAAATAAAGAGGTACTCGTCCGCAATCACTGGGGAAAATTGGGAAAAAACTTTATTGGTAGCAAGTCACTCTTGAAGATGACACTTTCTCTCCGCATCCGAGCCAGCTTGGGTTGTTCCGTTTACTAGTCACATCACCATTGGTCTGTCACACCATCCATCTTTGGGGTTAACACTACCAATCCATCATCAGTGTCGCTGCTATGTCCAAGAGAAGTCATTCCGAGAATTCACCTGTGTCTCACCCACTACAATACATTCACGCTCCATTCTTTCATGACCTCCACCCTGAACATTGTATCATTAGATCATTTTCACCTTCAAAATCATTTTCTTCATTCCATTTCGTAGATGTGGGATTCATTAAGGCCCTCCTACGACGGGTCACTTCTTGTCAACATCAGCTCATTATCCAAGAAGTCGACCTAGGAACAACCCTTTGAGTACTTTGAAGCTTGCATGCCTCAATGGCAAGTTTCTCACTTTCGGCGACATGTTTACATTAATGGCCTTCAACCGAGAGATTTTGCATGGTGTTTGATGCCAAGTCCTTTTTCACAAAGCGCAAATTGTACTGTAGTACCTTGAGGGTCATTGGCATTATTGGTGATTCCTCTCGCGCCTGTTAACAGCTTACATCATTGGCTGGTATTCAGGAAATGTCTTTCCATGTTCGACTCTAGAACATTTTTTACATGGATCGACTTGTACTCCGAGTGAATATTGAACGAATTTTGAAGATCTTGGATCTAGTTTCATCCATCCACGCTGCAATATATTTATGAATATAAAGACATAAAATGTACATCATTGCCGAACAGATGATCATCCAAATCAAAGGATGATGAGTCTGAATCATGAGTCTGCCACACAGACAATTTTCTGTCCTCTGTACATGAAAATGAATTTATAAAGCTGGGCATGGGAATACTCGCCTCAGCTAGATCATGAAAAATATTATGAAGATAATGTATTGTATTTTATGTTATTACAGGTAGCCTCCGAGCTCGAAAAAACATCAGATCCTCATGGTAAAGCATTTCACCCGACATCAAAAGATTAACGACCTCATGCTTTAGGGGGCAAATGTTATAGACATTTTTGGGCATTGTAACCCCAATCATAAATGTCCATAAACTAAGGGCTCCTAAGTCCCTAAATGTGTTTCTTCACCACCTAAAGGAACAAGGTTAGCTGATTACATCATCTCCGAGAAGTTCTCCACCAAAAACTGCTCAGAAATGGTCAAAACTCGACCATACTGAATACCCAGTGCAGAGGGTGCGATGCATATCACCTTCTGAGTGTAAAGGGTGTGATGCATACTGAATGGCCCCTCTGTAGGGTGCAATAGTCAAGAATGGACAAATGGCAGGGACAATTTGCGAGGTGGAAGATCATGGAATCTTCGAGAAGCTTCCCCTCTCACACTTGCCTTTCTGTTTTCGACCAGGGATGAGTAAGAGATCATCAGTCTCCAAGTGGAATCAAGAAATATCAGAGAGAGGACACTAATCAAAACCTAGAAGATGACTCACCCCCCTCCAATCATCTATATATGTACCCCTCATCACAGAGATCGAGAGGTTGGAATCTTGTATCTTGTAGAGAAGTGTTGTTGTTTTTCTAGTGAAACTTCATAGTGTTGGGTGATCTAAGCTTTACTTGAGGTGAAGAAGGGCTTTCTTGTTGGAGAATGATGCTGGGTCAAAACATATGGCTGTAATCCTCCTGCTTTTGTTGATATTAATAAATCTATTCAATTTTTCCTCCATATTCTCGTATGTTTGAATGTATATGCATTTATATGGTTAATACATATCTCGTCCTATGTTATTTATGAATATAGATCTTTTCTCTTTGATAGTAGTATGCTGATTTGATTCCATAGGTGCTCTTTGAAGCTGGGCAGATGAAGAAGAAGCAACAAAGACCTATGAGGAAGGAGAGGAATCAAGCAAGGAAACCAAGCGCAAGACTAAGGTTGGTGTCATTTGTTCCACTCTTATCTATTTTCATAAAGGAAAAAGTAGACTTTACTTTTTTGTTTCTAAGATAGCCACCAGTCTTAGTGGGAATAGCAGCTCCGAGTGGACACTATTCCCGGTAATACACAGGTGCTACTATAGATGAGTTGAAAAATGCAGTGTGTAACATCTCTCTCCAGACTAAAGAGATCAAAATATTGCAGGATCAAGTCAATCTTCTACAAGATCACAATACAAATACTAATACTTTTCATGCAGCAGAGCTACAGAGAGCTCAAAACTAGATAGAGGTATGGAAGAAATCAACAAATCAGTCCTCTATTGACCACACATTGGCCCATGTTAAAGAAATTATATGGAACAATATTATTGAAGAGATAGATGAAATCTAGCCATATATCCAGATTATATTTGAAGAGAAGGAATGGATGGAGAAAGCCAAGAAAACCATTTCCACTGTCAATGTTAAGTTTGGAGAAATGCCTGCCATAGCCAACAACATAATAAAGTTTGTCAATTCAAAAATAGATATGACCTCGATGATTTGGGAGTAGATGACAAAACAAAAGCCATCGTGGAAGTAAGGAAATTTCTAACAAAGAACTTGGTTGTAGAGGTGACACAGGAATGTCACACTTTGGAGGTAGGAGTCAACGGGTTTTTCACTAGAATAGAAGCATTAAACAAGAAAGATATGCCTTCTTTACTTGTGATCAATGAAAAATTGATGACCAAGGAAGATTACATGAACAAGCTTCAAGATATTGCAAAGGATATAGCCAAGTCTTCCCACATCAAAGGTACTATTACAGGGAGAGCATTTTATAAAGGTATCAACAACATGAGTTTTATCCAACATGAGATAAAATACATTTTTGTAGTGAAACCCACTTTTTCTTGGTATACCGAGGTATATGAGATGTACCGCAAGGTAACAAATATTGATATTCCTGATGAAGATCAATGGGATAAGTTGTGTGAATTCTAGGATTGAAAAGACAAGTGAGCTTCCTAAGTGCAACACTTGAATAATGGTCTCTCAACAACTGTTCTCCACCAAAGCAGTACCAGATGTTGAGATCGCTTCGTGAGATTCACCTTTTTTTGTCACATTATTTCATTTCTATTAGTTTAAGTTAATAATAGAATTCCATTTCACTCAGGCATTAATTGTAATCCTTCGTGTAAATTATGTTTAAATACTTCATTCATTCGAAGTATTGAGGGTTTGTAACTAAACATTATAACATTTTTCTATCAAGCACTACACTTTTTCCACACTGCTCAAGCACCATTAATAAAGGAATCTTCACACGATACTTGTGCCATGAAATACTCGTGATGTTTTTCCTATTGTAGTTGTGTTTTCATTGTTATTTTCTTCATGTTATGCATTTTAAATCTATTTGTAAAACAGGAGATGTGAAAAATAGGATATGATTTTGAGCACCCTATTTGGACTACATTTACAATTTGAATGTTTTCTTCCAAAAGTATGATTGAGAAATTCTTAAATGCTTCTAAATCCTTGTTGAATCACACCTTTTCTCTATTCCATAATTTAATCTAAAGACCTATTAAATCTATCCATCTTTCCCTGTGGCTACTCCTTTCAGCTTTTGGTGCAGCATCTAGTTTTATTTGACTCCATAGCCCAACGGAAAGAAAGTAATTTTTTTCAGATCAACCAACCAACCAACCAAATTCAAACAAAAATCCAAGCACAATCATAAATAGTCTAAAATTAACCTAAAAAACGAGTTTAAATCATAAAGAGAGAGCCCTCTCTTAAGCTAGTAGGGCTAGATCACAACATTCAAAAGTAGTTTGATGTTGTCCAACATATTTACTCCCACAACCTCAAAAATACAGAATGATAACATGGTGACGACCATACTGGAGAAGAAGACATTTTAATGTAAAACATTATTATTCCCTCGCTTAAAATCAGTATTTCAATAAGAAATTGTTATATCATTATGAAAAACTTGATCTAAGGTTGATATTTTGTATATATCTACTTTATCATTGATTTGGATTTTGATTTTTGTTTGATGATTTTTCATAGCCCTCACTCCCAAAAGGATTTATACTATATCTCACCTTGATCCCAACCATACTAAAATTGTAGATGACCCCAGAAAATGGTGAGAAAAAGAAGCTTTACCGAGAGTCAAGGTAATAATAGACCATGTCTAGATTCAATTCTCTCCTTGAGAATTTTCCTTTGTCAAGGTCTAATTCTCTCCGAGCTAAATTTGAAACTTTACAAGATATATAATTTGATTTACATTTCTAGCAAAGCTTATTTAGATCCAAATCTAAGGCTTTTGTAGAACAAATTGTCATAGACAAGGCCATATTGCAACCATATATTTCCCAAACCCCAGTCCTTGAGACATTCCCTGATCTTGAATCTTTATAACAATTTGACAAATTACAAGGTCTAGTTTCAGTGTTGGACCATGCTATAGAAGAATCCTTTATTCAATAGTATGAATTCACTCCTTTACCTATTGTGACAACTTCTTTGTCTAGTGAATCTTCTCAATTTGTACATTTACAAACTCCTAGTCCTACTCAATCTATAGTTTTAACTTCTCAACATGTGATCTCTTAGACTACTATACCTACTGCCCCTGTAGTCATTAAAGTTGCACCTCCATTAGGTCCATCCTCAAGTCAATATACCATGACAGTTATGGTAGGAAGGTATGCACCCTTGGTGTTACCAGGCCAACTAAATGTTATGCCTACAGATTATGCTTCCAAAATTGTAATATTTGATAATACTAGTGTTTATACTGCTCAACAATATATAGATAGGATGAGCGATGTGCTTGATCTCCAAGAGGTTGATGAAGCTGATCATAAGATTGATAACCTAGTGAGAGTAGTCAATCAAATGATGCAAAGAGTGAACCTCAATGACCAAAATCAAGCAAGAGAAAACCAAAATCTCCCTCAAACTAGAAACCAAAGGTTTAGGAGAAATGTTCCCCAAATTAAACAAAGAGAACAAAAGGGGCCAGATTAGCAGATTGAGCCTCCTTTTTAAGAAAATTACATAGATGATGATGGGAACATTGTGGAATATTTGTAAGACAATCAAATATATTTGTTAGCAGTAAATGAAGATGAAATAGTGTTCCTCACTCAGGAGGAGCAGGAGCTTTTTTTTATAGCCCAAACTGAAATGGATTCTCAAGAGTCAGAAGAATACAAACAAGGATTTGAAAATTCTATAATGGAAGTATATAGGCAATACAATCTTAGAAGCAAGAAAAATCAAGATACTGCAAGTAAAAGGAATGTAGAAAGTCCTGTAAAAAAGGACTATGATTCTGATCCCAAGATAATTACACAAAATCTCTCTAAGAAAGCCACAAAAAATTTGGGAAACAATCTAACAAAAGATACTATGGAAAATCTAATTCATACTTCTTCTAGAAATACTCAACTAAGCTACCTTCTACCAACCAACAAATTCAACCAGCCACAAAAATAGTTGTTGATAAATCTGATTTTTCAAACATGCTTAAAAATCTAACATCATTCAATATAGAAAATGAACTTGCCAAGCTGAAAATTTCAATCCCCTTAACTGAATTAATCAACGAGAATGTATAAAGGACTCAGGTAGTGAAGGCATTAAACATTGGGGATAAAACTAATGATGCAAATTTGAGTGATGATCATGTAGAAGGTCATTACTATAAACTCAATTTTCAATGCACCCATAATATAGCAGAATATGAGATACTTCTCTTAGGACTGCAATTATTAAAGACATTAGGTGCTAAAAGAATTTTTGTTCAAGGATATTCTGAATTAATTATTAAAAAGATCAAGGGAGAAAATGCTGCAAAACATCATAGGTTGAGAAACTACACGAATGTTGTCCTTGACTTTTTAAGAACTTTTGAAGAATATGATCTTTCTTTCATTCAAAGGAATCACAATGTGTTGGCTAATGGCTTAGACTTTTTAGCTAGCACATGCCAAATGCCTCATATAAACAAACAATATATAGTGAAGATTAAACATCGTCCTGTTGTACCTGATAATATGAGACATTGGCAGGTATTTGGAAGTGATAAGCATGTACCTGATAATATGAGACATTGGCAGGGATTTGGAAGTGATAAGCAGTTTGAAAAAATTTTGCAATATAAAGAGGAGTATGAAGACAATAGCATAGACTCTGAAGTAGAAGATCACATTAGTCAATATTCAGACTCTGAAGTAGGAAATCAGATTGTTGAATATGTAAATAAACAGCTTGATGATTTTTACGTAAATATTTCAATCAATAAAGATGTACATACACTAGAATTACATGAAATTGATCGAGAAAAAGAAGTCCCAATTCAAAATCAAAACACAAATAGGGCATTTAATTTGCAACAACAAGGAAGTAGGGGAAGAAGCAGATAAGCTACTAAAAGAAATGCAGTTGAGTCTTAGTTTCACCTGGTCATATGATCCATTAGGTGTCATTTCTAAGTTAAGATTGGAAAACAAGTGGACTTCTTATTTTTTAAAGAGCCACACTAGAGATAGAAAAGTATAAAAACCAGCTACAATGGTGTAAAAGCACCCTACAAGAGGCAGAGGAAGGTGTTGTCCTCCATAGTACAGAATCCTACCATGCAGGAGAAAACAACAAAGAGAAGTCGAGAAGAATAGTCCCTTTGAGGGGCTAAAATTTTCAGTGAAGGCTTCAAAATCATGTATAGGAAGAAGGCCAAACTTAGTTCAAACCTAAGCCTCACCAAGGATTTAGACGAGGAGAACATTATTGCCACGAGAAAGCCACTTATTTCCTCATTAGTAGGTGACCAAGCTACACTCTCTCCCACTACGTCCACAAATTCACATGATCAAGAGCAGGTTATGAATACCAACAAATATACTACAGAGGAGACAGAGAAAAGTGTATTTGATATTTTTAAAAAGTTTAAAATGAGGAATGACACCTTGAAAATCAACACCTACAATCAGTTCTCGAAATAAGACTTCCATTTCTCAAAGCAGGTTGTTGTTAGCCTTCAATTCAGAGAGAGGTAAAATTCAAATGGCATTCCTGGAGGCACATGTTCCCCAACCCACGCCATCATTACACTACAAGAAGAAAACATTTGAGTTTGATGTAAAAGACATACATCCCATTGACCAAATGGAGATGCACAAGTAGACTCGACAAATTATTTTTTCCAATTTCACTAACACTACTATTAGTTTTTCTAAATTGCAGGTCACATTAGACAATGTTCAATCACAACTAAAGACGAAGGAGGTCTCTGCACTTGCCAAAGACACCAAGATCAAAGTTCTGGAGGATTTGGTTATCAAAGTAGGTTATGACCCTGCAAACATCGATGATTCAGAAGAGCTAGTAAGGAAAAGAATACAGACATAGCAACATTAAGGAAGAAGTTGAAATTACCAGCTACATAAGATACTCTAGCCAAGGATATTGAAGAAACAAAGGCACAAAAGGCAAACATGATGAAGCTCATCATAGAACAGAGTGTACAGTTGAAGCAAATGGAGACAAATATGGAAAATATGATTAAATAAAATGGAAAAGGCACCAAAATGGTTGTTGTCCCTTTGGAAGCACTCCCTATCACAACCATTCCTACAACTACATCTTCTACCACAAGCACAGGGCTTGTTGCAGTTGGCTAATGCAGTGCACAACATGTCTCTGGAGACTAAAGAGATCAAAATATTGCAGGCTCAAGTAACAAGATCACAATACAAAGACTGATACTTTTAAAACGAGATAGAGGTATGGAAGAAGTTGGCTCAGTCCTCTATTTGGCAACACACTCGCCGAGGTTAACCGAGGTTAAAGAAATTATGTGGAACAATATCGTTGAAAAGAGAGATGAAATCTGGCCATGTATCCATATTATATTTGAGCACAAGGAATTGATGGAGAAATCCAACCAAACCATTTCCATTATCAATGATGAATCGGGAGAAATGGGTGCCACAACAAACAACATCATAAAGTTTTTCAATTCCAAAAATAGTTGAGTTGGATGATTTGGAAGTAGATGATAGAATAGAAATAGGCTTGGAAGTAAATAAGCTTCTAACAAAGAACTTCGTTTTAGAGCTTACAAAGAAATGTCACACTTTGGAGGTAACATTCAACATGTTTTCCACTAGAATAGAAGCTTTAAACAAGAATTGTCTCCCTTCTTTAATTATGATTAATGATAAATTGATGACCATGGAAGATTACATGAAGAAGCTTCAAGACATTGCAAAGGATATAGCCAAGTCTTCCCACATCAAAGGTACTATGACAAGGAGAGAATGTTATCAAGCTATCAGCAACATGAGTTTTATCCAACATGGGATAAAACACATTTTTATAGTGAAACCCACTTTTGCTCTCTCAGGTACATGAGATCTACCTCAAGGTAACAAAGATTGTCATTCCACATGAAGAGTAGTGGGATAAGTTGTGTGAATTCTAGGATTAAAAATACGAGCTCAACACCCAAATAGTGGCCACTGAGCAACTGTTCTCCAAAGCAGTGAGAGATGTTTAGATCGCCCTTCGCTAGATTCACATCTTTTGGTCACATTATTTCATTTATGTTAGTTTCAGTTAATAATAGAATTCCATGTGAGTGAGGTATTAATTTTAATAATTTTTGTAAATTATGTTTAAATACTTCATTCATTCGAAGTATTTAGGTTGGTTCCTCAACATTGTAACATTTTCTATCAAGCAATGTACTTTTTCCACGTTGTTGGAGCACTATTAATAAAAGACTCTTCACAATATACTTGTGTTATGAAACATTGGTGATGTTTTTCCTACTGTAATTGTGTTTTCACTATTATTTTCTTCATGTTATGCATTTGAAATCTAATTGTAAAATAAGAGATGTGAAAAATAGGATATGTTTTTGAGCACCCTATTTGGACTATATTTACAATGTGTATGTTTTCTTTTGAAAGTGTCATTGAGAAATTCTTAAATGCTTCTCAATCCATGCTCAATAAGGCCTTCTCTCCATTCCATAATTTAATCTAAAGGCCGTATGGCTCCTCCTTTGAACTTTTGGTGAGTATGTAGTTTTATTTGACTCCATAGCCCAATGGAAAGAAAGTAATTTGTTTCTGCTAATTGTTGCTCCAATAGTATCCCCAAGGGTTATCTCAACTAGTAGAGTCCCCATTGTTAAGTACTGCCTTGAGGTTGAGGTAGCAGGGTCAATTCTCCTCCACCCCCTTTGGGTTAGTCTGTGCTAGTATGGCCAAAGGGGTTTGATTCCCTTACGTTGATCAACCCAGATATTTCCCAACTTAACCACCCTAAAAAAATGTGTTTCTCCAATAGTAAAAAAACCTCAACACGTCAAGCAAGCAATCTTCCTCCTCTATAATATGTGTCTGTTTGACTTAATCCCCTCTTTTAAATTTTACATGTCTCTAAATTATTTGCAATGCATTTTTGTGAGAGAAACAAGGGTGGGGCTGCCACAAAAGAGAGGTGTACTTTGAAGAATTAGATCTTGATCATCTTTGCTCTTCAAAAAGCAAGGAAAAAAGTTTTTCCAGACAAAATTTGGGTTTATACTTTTTTGGTGAGGAACTAATCCCCATAGATTGACCTACTAAGCCATGTTTACCTAGATGCATTACTAGTGTTATTGATTGGGGCACTAAAACCTTAGCCTTTGAAATTTATTCTTTGACAAAACTAGAAAGACTTTCCTTCTCTTATCACCACTTTTTGGGACCATGAGTTAAAAGAAGTGATATAGGAGCATGGGGTGGGAGCTTAGGTGGACACCCACTAGATATGGCAATCTAGCCACAAGAAAAATATTTCATCCAAAACTCTCACACCTCATAGTTTTATGGTTGCCCCAAATATTTTCTAATAGAAACTAATATTTATTGTATTATAAACATAACCAATAAATATAAAATAGTCAATATAAACATAATAATTAATATAAAAAAATACAAACTCACACACAATGAATAATAATAAAATATTGATAGGTATATTTAAATATTTATTTACTTATACATTTAAATAATTGAAATAATGTTTTACACATAAACATCATCAAAATTAAAAAAAAAAATTAAAAAATTAAAAAAAAAACAAATGATAAAGGAATTTTTGAATAATGGAAAGGAAAAATTGCAACAAATATAATAATAATAATAATAATAATATTCATTGAAACAACCATCAACTTATAGTATAATAAAGTTATACTTGATTGTAATTCAAATTGAAAAACTAAAATACAATAAATAATTAACTAATATATAGATTCATAAAATATAAGTAATTAATATCTAAAATTTTAAAAAAATGTTAACCTTAATAAATATCAAAGTATTTAAAATATAACAAAATAAATAATATAATATAAATATATATATATTAGAATTGAAATATAAATAAACTAATAATTAAATTGTATAAATAAGTGGGACCATTTTCAAATTATCAAAATCACATTATCCATTTATATTTTTTCATAAAATATATAAAGCTCTTTCCTTAAATCTAAACAAACTGCTTAAATATAAACAATGTAACCAATATTTGTCATGTAGTATATTCATTGCAATACAAAATATTACGATGGAAAATAACCATCCAATAACAATAAAACAATGGCACTTAGAACTAACCATCCAATAATCTAAACAAACTCTTTAAATATAAACCATG
>APFE030632577.1:14660-25576 GCA_000404065.3 Pinus taeda | reverse complement strand
AAGAAACTAAGTTCGTTCATGCACGTAGTTCTCACCTTCCTGTCCAGAACTGTATCTTCCTGCAAATCATTGAGATATTCAGGTAACAGATCATCAATAGAAGGTAATTGACTCTGCTCTTCGGGATATTCAATCAATGAAGGTTCAAATAGTCTCAAGTTGTTTGCATTAACAATTGAGTAGATGTGCATATAATTTGGTAAATCAAGGCGAAAAGCATTCTCACCAATTTTCTCAAGTATCTTGAAAGGTCCATACGTTATTGGCTTCAGCTTCTTACCTTCACCCTGCATTCTGTCTTTGCTGATATACAACCAGACTTGATCACCAACTTGGAAACTATGCTCAGTCTGATGCTTATCATGCCTTGCCTTGTACTTGGCTTGGCTCTTTTCCAGCTGTTCCTGTACTGCCTGGTGAATCTCTTAGATTTTTTCTATGAAATTGGTTGCCTTGTCCACATCACTGTGTCCATCAATTGCTATGTCTTTACCAAAGACAAAAGCCAAGGGAGACCTTGGTGTGAAACCAAAACAGGTCTCAAAAGGAGATCTCTGTGTAGAAGAATGATTAGCTTGGTTGTAAGCATGCTGCACATAACATAAATGTTCATCCCAAAGCTTGGGATGCTTGCTGCAATAGCCTCTGAACAACTAGACCACTGTCCTGTTGACTGCCTCTATTTGGCCATCTATTTGTGGATGAAAAGCTGTGCTCTTCTTCAGTCTGGTGTCCATCAATTCTCACAAACTTGACCAAAATTTCCCAACAAATTGGGTATCTTGATAAGATATAACGGAAGTGGGTAATCCAAAATGAACCCATACATGCTAAAAGAACAACTTTGCAGTTTGTTCAGCTGTAATCTATTTGTTAAAAGGTATTAAAATACACATTTTTCTGAACCTATCCACAACAACATATAAATAATAATGACCTTTTCTAGATTTAGGCAGTCCCCCAATGAAGTCCATAGAAACACTTTCCCAAGGATGAGAAGGAACTGGTGGCAGAGTGTACAAGCCTAGTTTTCTATTGTTGGGCTTGCTTTTAGAACACATGGTACACCCCCTTACATATCTAGAAACTATCTCATTCATTTTTGGCCAATAACAAAATCTTTGCAACTGTGCAACTATTTTACTTACCCCAAAGTGACCTGATATTAGAGAAGTGTGTGCTTCTCGAATTATCTTTACTCTTTATGTTTGAGGAATGCATAACTTTCCCAAATGATACAAGAGTTGGTCCTTAACATGATAATCCAAATCTTCTACTTTTTTGCCATGACTTAAAGTTGCATATACATCTTTAAAATATATATCTTGAGCATACTGTTCAATATAGCTTTCATGCAATACTGAATTATGCTTAAGTATAGTAGATGCATTTATGATTGGTCTGGACAACATATCTGCAACTTTATTGTGTATTCCCTTTTTATATTTGATGACTAGATGAAACTGTTATAGAAAACCCATCCACCTATAGTGTCTTGATTGTTGCAACTTAGTTTGTGAGTGAAAATATTGAAGTGGTTGATGATCAGTATGTATAACTGTCTCTTTGCCCATTAGGTAATGTTTCCACTTTTTCACACTCTGTACTAATGCATACAATCCTTTATCATATGTGGGATAATTAACTACTGCAGAATTAAATGTCTCAGAATGATAACATATGGGTTTACCGTGCTACATCAACACTACTCCCATGGCATAGTCACTGGCATCTGTTTCAATCTCAAATGGTCTTTAAAGATCGGACAGTGCTAGTAATGGTGCTATACTAATATTTTCTTTTCTGGTATTGAAGGCTTTCTGCTATTTGCCTCCCCACTGAAACACCTTGTTCAATCCTGTTAAAGCATGTAAGGGAGCTGCAATAAGGGAAAAGTTAGCAATAAACTTTCTCCAATACTGTGCTACTCCTAAGAATCTTCTAACTTTTGTAGCAGATATGGGTTTAGGCCAGTTTACAATGGCTGCAACCTTAGAGGGATCTATCTTCAATTCGCCACCCCCTACAATATGACCCAAATAATTCAAAGATGTTTTGCCAAATTCACATTTTGAGAGTTTAACATAAAGATTCTCTTTTTTGAAAACATCTAGAGTTTGCTTGACATGCTTTAAATGTTCTTCACATGTTTTACTAAATATAAGAATTTCATCTAAATATACAATGACAAAATCATCAATAAAAGGTCTAAGTACATCATTCATTATTCTCATGAAAGTAGTAGGAGCTTTATTTAAGCCAAAAAGCATAACCAACCACTCATACAATCCCTGCTTTGTTTTGAAAGCAGTCTTCCATGCATCTTGCTCTGTAACTCTGACCTGATGATAGCCACTATGCAAGTCCAACTTGGAAAAATAAACAGCTTCTTTCAACTAATTTAGTAGATCATCTATGCGAGGAAGGGGATAACGATTTTTTATTGTTATCTTATTCAGTGCTCGATAATCAATGCACATTCTCCATGAGCCATCTTTCTTTCTCACCAAGACAATTGGAGACCCACAAGGCGATGTGCTAGGTCTTATGAATCCTTTCTCGAGCAGCTCTTGTACCTGCTTCTTGATTTTTGCATTCTCTAAAGCGGACAACCTATACATTCCGATGTTAGGCAATGGAGCATCTTGCTGCAAATTAATATCATGTACTATTTCCTTTTTGGGTGGCAGAATTTTAGGTTCTTGAAATAGCATATCATATTCTGAAACAACTTTTTCTAAATCAGCTTGCTGTTTAGCATTACAACCCTCAAATACATTGGTTTTGTTAGGTTTCTTTTCCTTTACAACCGTCAGTAAAAATTGTTTGCATGAATTTACAATTCTTTTCATCTACCCTGAGTTTATGAGAGTATAATTATTCTTGAGTTTATCAGCTCTTACAATATATTCAATTCCATCTTTAAGGAGTTGATACATGTTTTCAACTCTATAGAAAATAACTTTTCTATCATACAAGTAAGGACTTTCTAAAACAATTCCACATGTATCCAAGGGAACAATATCTAACTCAATCTCATCTACAAATGCCGACCCAAAAGAAAACTGAAGTTTACATTGTCTAGTCACTTGTAGTTGTGTTTTATCAAATAACCAACCTAATGGATATGGATTTTTATGAGGTGTGGTTAGTAATCCCAACTTCTTTACAATTGCTTCAGAAATTAAATTTACTTGTGAGCCACTATCAAACAAAGTATCAATCTTTTGATGCTCAGAAACAACTCTAATATGAAAAAGCTCATGTATTTTCCTCTCATTTTATTCATTGTCAGTAGATTGTGCATAATTACTTGTAGATGCGTCAAAATTTTTACCTTTCATACCTATGGCTACAATTGTTGTTTCATCTCCTAAATCTAACCCCAAATTGTTTTGAATAGCTGCATCAGTCTTCTTCTTCTTGCCATCGTACTTCTTGGGTTTCAACTTCAGATGTAGAATCTAGTAGTGTTCATCATCATGCCCATCCTTCTTACAGTGAGTGCATGAAGATTTGGTCTTTTGTACAATATTTCTCTTCCTCTCTTTCCATTTCTATTTTCTTTTCTCCTTATTCTTTCTTGCAGTGGGTTTTGATGATCCCCCAACTTTTGGGTTCACATTCTTTCCTCTAGCCTCTAGATATGTAGCTTGAATAGATACCTCATCTATGCTAGTGGGATTAAACATGAGAATAGTGTGCCTTAAGTAGCTGTGTAGACCACCTATATACTTCAACAGAGTTTCAGGTGAGTCTAAAGAAATTCCTAGAATAAAATCTCTTTTCCTAAATTCTTGAGTGTAGCCTTGTACACTTTTCCCTTTTAATTGGCGAAGAGTTTTCCAACTCATCATGGCTTGCTGCATATAGGCTAGTGGATAGAATTGATTTTTAATTGTAGAAACAAATTCACTCTAAACAGAAAGAATTTTACCATGCTTCTTCATGTCAGCTTGTATCCTGCCTTCCCACCATACCAAGGCAGTGCCTCCAAGGCGTGAGCTGGCCAGCTAAATCTTACTACTGTCTAAATCAATTCTTTGCACTCTACAATAAATATCAATCTGTCTAATCCAATTATCCAGCTTCTCTGCTTTCAACTCTCCATCATATATTGGTAAATCAAATTTATCATCTAATTTAATCAAAGATGTCTTCTTTTTGTTTTTTGGGCTACTAGGAGGTGTGGGAAGTTTTTCTTCTTTCCCTTTGCCTTTAGAGTGGTCATGGAGGAGATATTCTTTTGATCCTTTATCTCGTTTGGAGTTTGATGAATCTTCCTCTCTACCTTTCTTAAATTCTCTATACATTTCCTCTACCATGGCTCTCATGGTCATGAAACTATCCATGAACTGAAGGTCTGATTCCAAGGGACTTTCTTCTGTCATTTTCCTTTTAGGATAGACTCTTCCAATTTCAGGGTTAGTTTCAACCAACTCTCCTTATCCTAATTTAAGCTTTGATATAGTTAGTATTCAGCAATAAAATCCAACACAAGCTTGCCTAACCTTAGTAACCTAGAGCTCTGATACCACTTGATCTGGAATTTATCCAGGATAAAGAATTAAAGGTATTACAAAGTCATGTGCATGGATGTGCCTATGTTACTTTATGCAACAGATCGATAAGATTGCGAAATACACAAACACTGAAGCAGTTAGAGAAAACATAACAGGAAAAAATATAAACACAACAAGTTTAATAAGGAGTTCACCCAATGCTCCTGGGCTACGTCTCCTGGTCCAGCCTTCAGTGGTGGCCTCTCTATTATGTTTTCAAAGTGAAGTTTTACAACAATGAGCTCAATTTGAGTCTCACTCAACATATATAAATCAGTAGGACTGGAATTAGATCCCCCAAATCTCTGGAGTACACATACTCTCCTTACTGAAACTCGACCTTTGTTGGTCACAGTAGTATGAGCCCAATCTGAGACTCATACATGACAGGCCTATGCCGAGGAGTTCGCTTGAACCTCTCAAGCCTTATAGGGAGTACACAGACTCTCTGACTCTCTTTGGCTCCGCCTCGATGCTGCCTTTGCTCTATAGGTTAGCTCGACTTCCTCTCTCTATTCTCTGCTCTTAGCTTTCTTACTTGCTTTTCTCACTGCTTGCTTTATTTCTGTCAGTTCATGGCTTTAAAGCCAATTTTCTTCCTGACTATTCGTTTCCGCTTCCCGGCATTCTGGTTCTCCTGCCTCTTGTCCATTTGAATCCCTCTTTTTTGCATCATCATCATTGTGTAATGCCTCATAGGGAGGTGGCCACCTGTTTCATAACGAACTGAGCATCAATTCTCTTGGAAATATTTGAACTGTCGTTATTCCCGTTTAACTCCTAGAATGCCCGTGAACATGATTCCTCTGCCAACTAATCGTTGATGCTGGAATTCAAACCTTTATACAACTCGACCCATTTATCCCATTGAATCTGGTCATCCGTCGGATCGCATGTCCGCTATCGATCTGGAGCCTCTAGATCCTACGGTCTCCATCCATATCGAGCAGGTAAGTTACATGACGTTTACCCGTCCGATGTGAGTGGTTTTCTCTCTCTTGTGCTGGATGCGTGGCACCCATTGTGTGGCATCAGGTAGGATTCAGTTAAAACCACTTACCGCTTGAAGCCCTTCCGATATCCTGCCGGTTTTCGTGTGGGACCCACCTCTTACGGAATCGGCGAATTCCGTACGGTTTTTGACTTTTCGGGTCTGGGTCGCTCGGGGCTTTTCCATTTTTGAGGGATTTGCCCAACGATATGCGATTAGCGACTTGTTACTAATCACATATCAGAAACCTCCCCCGTTTCTCAAAAAGGCTTCTCGTTTTGCTGTTTCGTGACAGAGCGCATTACCATGGGCCAATGGTCTGCATGCTTGACCAAGGGTCCTCGTTGCTTGGCATTGCTCACAAATTAAAATTGTTCGAGGATATTTCTAATAAGCTTGACCTTTGTAAGAATTTGAAACTTTGGCATGAATTTTACAGAGTTATAAAAACTTAGAGAGTTATTTAGGATCCAATTCAGATCAGGAAAGCCCACAATAAAATCCATAGAAATGACCTCCCATTAATACATAGGAATGTCATGCAGTTGTAGGAAACTTGTTGGGTGGCAATGATCAACCTTCACTCATTGACATTATAAACACTTAGCAACAAATTGGACTACATCAAACTTTCCCAAAAGATGATTTTTTTCATGTATGCATACATCTTCTTCACGTTAGGATGTGTATAATACAGTTCTCTATGTGAATCTTCGAGCATGGTTTTTTATATATCCCTTTCTTAGGGATATAACTTCTCCCTTGAAATCTCAATAGTCCATCTAGTTCAAGGACATAACCCTTAAACATTGGTTCTATCTACTTCCCACTCTGAAGTGCTGATGTAACCTTTAGATGCCAACTTTCTTCAAAGAGTTTATCCAACATAGGATCCCTCAAATTGACCCTCAAGGGTACCAGGGAAAAGGTTCGTGGCCTCATTCTTATTTCATCATCCACCTTGTTCTCCTTTTGTTATGCAACCAACTCACAAATATATAGATCAACGACTTAAAAATTATCCTGTTCAAGGGTGAAACGTCCGTTACAGTACATAAATGAACAATTATTGGAGGATACAAATGACAAGAACTAGTTTCTATATATAGGTATCTAAGGGGTAACAATATAGTCATTGCCTACATAAAAATAATAATGTAAGGGCACAACATTAACAATAGTAGGCTTCTATGGGGTACAAAAATAACAATATGGGGGCTACATGGGCACAACAATAACAATAAGGGGGATACGCTAGTATTATAGGGACCTAACATACCCCTCTCCTTAAAAAAGCATTGTCCTCAACACTTGAGTAGTTTTGGATGCTTCTGTATAAAATTCTCATACTCCCATGTGGAATCTTCAGTGGGTAATTTCTTCCACTTAATGAGATACTCCGAAATTGATCGATTTCGTAGCTATCGAGTTCTTGTTTCCATCAGTACTTCAGGATCAAATATGAATTTTTCCTTCTTCGTCAAGTTTTGGCAACACTGTTTGAACTGGAATCTTGTCACCTATAACCTTTTTTAAGCATGAAACGTGGAAAACTAGGTGTACTCAGGAAGATTCAGGAAGCTCCAATTTGTATTCCATAGTACCAATCGTTTGCAACACCTTGTGAGGACCATAGTACTTGGGTGATAATTTATTATCTTCTTAGCTTGCTTGAAAGATATTTGATTGTGTCGTTGTAGCCGTAAAAATACCTAGTCACCTACATCAAAACTTCTATCACTGCGATGCTGATATGCCTATTATTTTATTCGATTATATGCTAGAGTGAGGTTATCCTTTAAGAGTTGGAGAACTTGTTGTTGATGCTCAATATGATCTTCCATTGCTTGAACCTTAGAATGTTATCTTAAAGATGATGTGATTGATGGTGGATGATATCCATAAACTGCCATAAATGGGGTCATTTTTGCTGCAGTATGGAAGTGTTATACCACCATTTAGCTAGAGGTAACCACTTGACCTAATATGTTTGTTTGTCAGATACAAATAAACGAAGATATACTTCCAAAAATTTGTTCACTATCTCATTTTTCCCATCACATTGAGGGTGTAATAATTCCCAACTCAAACAAAAGATTCTTTTCGAATTGCACACCTTTCCCTTGGGACGACACTCATTATTTTTAAAAACTTACCATAGGTTCAAGAAGGAAATTTTTTGGGATGGCCTTAAATATGATATTCAGAATTTTTTTGCATAATGTTTGGTTTTCCAACAAAATAAAGTTGAGACAGTTAAGACCCCGGGTCTGCTACAACCTTTAGCCATTCCAAGTCAGCATTGGGAAGAGGTATCAATGGACTTTATCATAGGTTTACCCAATTATGAAGGAAATAGTGTCGTCATGGTGGTAGTTGATAGAATTACCAAGTATGCACACTTTTGTGCATTATCTTATCCTTTTAAAGCTAACACAATTGATATTGCAATTATGGAAACAATACAAATCTTCATGGAAATCCAAAGATTATAGTAAGTGACAAAGATCCCATTTTCACTGGAAATTTTTGGACGGAATTATTTTCTTGTCTTGGTACTCAATTAGCTCATAACTCATCTGATCACCCTAAATGTGATGGGAAAAATGAGATAGTGAACAAATGTTTAGAAGTATATCTTTGTTTCTTTGTATTTGACAAACAAACATAATTGTAGGTTTTAACCCCGTACAAAAATTACCTGCATACGAATTCTAAACACACAAAAAATAAACAATGCGAGAGCATAACACATAAAACACATATACATAGAGATTTTCCCCTGGATACCAAAACCAGGACTACCAGCTTGATTTTTCATTATGTTCCTTTCAATGTTACAATACATATTTATACATGCCAAAGCATCCAATAACATGGACCGAAAACCATCGCGTCCAAAATCATGGACTGAAAAACCATAGGTAGGTTCGCCCAACCTAATATAGGGTCGTGGAAAGAATATAACACAACCCAACATTCTCCCACTTGTTGTTTTCTTTCCATAGGGGGTCACAGGAGAGCTTAGTCATTTTTCCAGCCCTGAAATTCCCATTGTTTCTCTACACCAAGAGAACTTCTTAGATCTCACAAATTTTGTCAATGCATCTGCAATATTCTTCAAAACGTCCACCTTTACCAGCAACACCTTTTTGTCTTCTATCATATCCCT
This sequence comes from Pinus taeda, assembly GCA_000404065.3. Classification (NCBI taxonomy): domain Eukaryota; kingdom Viridiplantae; phylum Streptophyta; class Pinopsida; order Pinales; family Pinaceae; genus Pinus; species Pinus taeda. Next base: position 16,851 of record APFE030632577.1, on the reverse strand, counting down.
CACAAAGTGATACTGAACATCAATGTGCTTTGTCTTTGAATAGTAAGCAGGGTTCTTTGCCAACAAAATTGCACTTTGGCTGTCACAGTCTATCCTTATAGCTCCATGTATTAACCCCATACTTGAACACAATCTCTGGAACCAAACTGCTTCCTTGCTTGCATGAGTGGTTGCCATGTATTTTGCCTCTGTAGTTGATAGTGCCACTACAGATTGTTTCTTACTCATCCAACTGACTGCACCTCAAAATAGGTTAAACACATACCACTTGTAGATATTCTCTGATCCAGATCTCCAGCCCAGTCTGCATCAACAAAGCCACGAATATCCAACACTCTGTCCAATCCTAGTCTTCCTTGGTAGCACAAACCATAATCACTAGTGCCACACAAATACCTGAAAACCTGATTCACTGCTGTCTAGTGCTCCTTCCCTAGTTTTGACATAAACCTGCTTAATACTCCCACTGCATGTGCAATGTATGGTCTAGTATAGACCATTGCATACATTAGGCTACCGACTACACTTGCATATTGTTACCGGGAATAGTGTCCACTCGTAGCTACTATTCCCACTAAGACTGGTAGCTATCTTAGAAACAAACAAGTAAAGTCTACTTTCATTTTCCTTTATGAAAATAGATAAGAGTGGAACAAAGGACACCAACCTTAGTCTTGTGCTTGGTTTCCTTATTTGATTCCTCTCCCTCCTGATAGATATTTGCCTCTTCTTCTTCGTCTGCCCAGCTTCAAAGAGCACCCGTGGAATCAAAGCAACATACTACTATCGAAGAACAGAGATCTATATTCATAAATAACACAGGACTAGATATGTGTTAACCATACAAATGCATATATAATGAAACATACAAGAATATGGAGGAAAACTTGAATAGCTTTATTAAGATCAAGGATAGCAAGAGGATTAAAACCATATGTTCTAACCCAACATCATCCTCCAGCAAGAAAGCCCTTCTTCACCTCAAGTAAAGCTTATATCACCCAACACTATGAAGTTACACCAGAAAACCAACAACACTTCTCTACAAGATACAAGATTCCAGCCCCCGGATCTCTGTGATGAGAGATCCATATATAGATGATTGTAGGGGGGTGAGTCATATTCTGGGGTTTTGATTAATGTCCTCTCTCTGATAGTTCTTGATTCCATTTGGAGACTGATGATCTCTTACTCATCCCTAGTCGAAAACAGAGAGGCAAGTGTCAGAGGGGAAGCTTCTGGAAGATTCCATGATCTTCCACCTCGCAAATTGTCCTTTCCATTTGTCCATTCCCGACCATCGCACCCTACAAAGGGGCCATTTAGTATGCATCACACCCTTTACACTAGGAAGGTGATATGCATCGCACCCTCTGCACTGGGTATTCAGTATGGTCCAGTTTTGACCATTTCTGAGCAGTTTTTAGTGGAGAACTTCTGGGAGATGATGTAATCAGCTGACCTTGTTCCTTTAGGCAGTGAAGCAACACTTTTAGGGAATTAGGAGACCTCAATTTATGGACATTTATGATTGGGGTTGCAGTGCCCAAAAATGTCTATAACAGTTGCCCCCTAAAGCATGAGTTCATTAATCTTTTGATGTCGGGTGAAATGCTTTACCATGAGGGTACAAAGTTTGTTTCGAGCTGGGAGGCGACCTGTAATAAGATACAATACAATACATTATCTTCATAATATTTTCATGATCTAGCTGAGGTGGGCATTCCCATGCTCATCTTTATAAATTCATTTTCATGTACATAAGACAGAAAATCGTCTGTGTGGCAGATTGATGATTCAGACTCATCATCCTTTGATTTGGATGATCATCTGTTCGGCAATGATGTACATTTGATGTCTTTATATTCCTGAATATATCGCAGCCCGGATGGATGAAACTAGATCCGGGGTCTTCAAACTCGTTCAATCTTGACTCAGAGTACAAGTCGATCCATGTGAAAAATGTTCTGGAGTCGAACATGGAAAGACATCTCCTGATTACCAACCAATGATGTAAGCTGTTAACAGGCACGAGAGGAATCACCAATGATGACAATGACCCTCAAGGTACTACAGTACAATTTGCGTGGTGTGAAAAAAGGAATTGTCATCTAACACCACGCAAAATCTCTCGGTCAAAGGCCATTGATGTAAACCTATCGCCGAAAGTGAGAAACTTGCCATTGAGGCA
>APFE030632577.1:2135-14419 GCA_000404065.3 Pinus taeda | reverse complement strand
TCCCACATCTACGACACGGAATGAAGCAAATGATTTTGGAGGTGAAAATGATCTGATGATACAGTGTTCAGGGTGGCGGTCATGAAAGAATGGAGCGTGAATGTATTGCAGTGGGTGAGACACAGGCAAATTTTCTGAATGACTTCTCTTGAACATATCGGCGACACTGGTGATGGATTGGTAGCGTTAACCCCAAAGATGGATGGTGTGATGGACCAATGGTGATATGACCAGTGAACGGAACAACCCAACCCAACTTGGATGCGGAAGGAAAGTGTCATGTTCAAGAGCGACTTGCTACCGATAAATCTTTTTCAAGTTTTCTTCCCAATTTTCCCCAGTCATTGCTGACCAGTACCTCTTTATTTTTGTCAATATTGAGGAGGATAACATATGCTTGTCCTATAATCTTCCCTTCGGGCGAACCTGTCACTATATTTTAGCGAGCCTAGCGATAGTGAAACTCGTTCTCGTCCATTTAGACGAGTTTGTCGCTATTCGGTTTTAATGAGTTTAACAACAAAGATAACTCGGTCCTTTTCAATTTTAGAGAGTCTAAAAGGGATGGAAAGGAGACTCCAAAGATTCTTTTTCGTCATATAATCACTTAATTCCGAAAAAGCGTAAAATAATATGAAAGGGATGAATTTTCGATAGCTTTAACGAGCCGAACAAGACAAGCGCTCGATGTTTTTGTGTAATAATCCCTCAGGTCCAAAAAGATTAAAATCAAGAGGAGGGATAGCACTTCCAATGACTTTAACGAGCCAGAGAGGCTAATCGCTCGGCAACCTTTTCATATTTTATGAGTCAGTTGAAAAGAGCTTAAAGGAGACTCGTTTTTCGAGGAACCAGGTGATGATTTTGGGTAGCAGCTGATTCCAGGTAAGGTTTGGAATTTTCCAATCACGACAGTGTCACAAGGATGGCTAATAGAATCACTCTTCGCAGATGTTCCTCGAAAGGGTAAACAATCAAATGAAGGTGAATGATCGGCTAAAAATAGAGTGGAGGTGATGATGAGAACACGACCAAGGCTCAAAAGCTGACGATAAGGCATTCACAATGGTTATTTACCGTTTTATTTTTTAATGAGATTAAACTCTTGGGAAAACTTGCTCATTGCTTATGTTTATTTTTTAACGAGCTTGAACTCCACGTTAAAACTGCTTGTGATAATGGTCATTGATTCTTTGATTCGCCATTAGCATTTTGTTCTTTCAAAGATTGTACTACCTGTTCATTTGCTTCATCAAATCGATTAGAAATGAAAACATATGCTTGATAAAGGAGTTAAGAACACTAATATTTTACTCGAATTACGTGAATGGTAAATTAAAAGTGACTTTTACCTCTCATTTTACCATTTCATTTGAACTTGGTTTTTTGGAGCTCTAGAGGTGCTTTTCCCCCCTGATTTTTCACTAGCTGATTTCGGGAGATTCTGTGGACAAATCTTGACGCCGTCTGGATCAGGTAGGAGCTAAACTTGTGTTCTTCACTTGCATTCTTTTCTTTTTGAATTCTGAGCCTGTTTCCTTGCTCTTCTGAGCCTCTGGGGTTTGAACAACTTGCCTTGGCTCCATTGCACCCTTCCTTAATCGAAAGGTGCGATGCATACTTGCCTTCTCACTGATTAGTCAGTATGCATCACTCCCAGTACACTTACTAGGGTGCGATGGGTGCAAGGAGGAAAATTTTTGCACAGTTTTCTCATAGATTTTTGCTTGTTTTTTACCAAATCAAGATCCTGAATCTTCTTTTGTTTGTTTTTCAGAGATTCATCGGAGCAAAATGGTTGTTACCTGGTGAGAATGTGAGCATGAAGAAGAGGACACGGTTGCTTTACATGATCTGGGCACAATAGCTGCATTGTGGAACTATGGCTTGTTGAAGTTCTTTCGCATCTCTATCATGAGGCAAAAAATCAACTTGTTGCAATATTTCCTCAATGCTTGGGATCCTATCAACCAGGTGTTCCAGATTAAGGGCAAATCAATCCCCTTGACTGTCGTGGACATCTATTTTTTGACCGATTTATCGAGGCATGGTGCCACTCTCTCATTATCCGGCTCTGCCCGCGGGGGTGAGTCCGTGAGGGAGTATATTTGCCGACACTGTAGAGAGGGATCTCAGCTGAGTACGGACGACCAGATCAATATCCAAGATGTCACTGGCCGACCCTTGAGGACCATTCTGTTCACTTTTGCTAGACTGGCTGGTAGTTCTGCTCTTCACATAGCTAACAGGTCTTACATGCAGTATGCTTTGGAATGCCTTGAACTGAAGGTGTTCAACTGGTGCGATGTAGTACTCTCTATGATGAAAGAACAACTGACCAAGGTGAAAAGCAAAAGATCCAATAATTTCGGTTATGGTTCTATTTTGACCACTTTCGCTTTGGAGAAGATCCCACTGATGTAGCCTTAGTACATCTCACTTGGCCTACCTCCACCGACTGAACCATGGATGCAGAGATGGGTTGACCTCATGTCTCGACATGCTGGCCAACCTCAGATTTCCTTTTTTGATACTTTCTTCAAGTGGTTTGATCGTCAGGAGATGGTTTATGCCAAGTTTCCATATGCTGGCATGGATTTCCAGAGTGATCCGGATTTAGTGCTGCCGCCCGGCGAGCAGTGGGGTGCTATGGGTAAATCTTCTGACCATATCTCTGTTCATTGTTCTTTATAATTTTCTTATGTTTTCTTGACCAAGACTAATCAAAACTCATGTGCTCATTCAGATATTGGACCAGTTCAACCGACAGTACGCCGCAGAGACCCAGTGGCCGCTCCAACAAGAGAGGCTATGGGGAGGGCCATCCTTCGCGACCTTGACATGGTCGAGACTATTTCAGCACTACAGGACCAGATCAATGGTCTTACCCTTGGTATCCTAGATGTGAGGACCGACGAGCTACCTCTGCGATTGCAGCGACATACTACTGGAGTGCCGAGTCGATGGACTAGGATTTTACACATGATTGCACATGCTGTGACTTGTTATCACCAACATCATTAGACTAGGGTGCCCCCTAGAATTTCGAGTTTTGGGTCATTAGACCAATTTTGTCTTGATTACCGAACATTATGTATAAACTATAAACAGTTATGTATATATTTTTGATTTTCGGAGCTTTATTTTGGTTAAGTTACATGATCCTGCTGCATATATTGATGTGATGCTTCTTTTTATAAATGTTGCAAATGTCTATCTAACACATAATTTGCCAATGAGTCTATCAACGTGTTTAAACTTCTGGAAATATGTTGATATTGAATGAAATCGAATTGTATTTCCAAAATCCTGACTCTTAGGAACATGCGATAGATAGCTGGATTCTGTACGGAATAGATGCCAGTGAGTTGTAGAATGACGAGTTGTGAGTCTAGGCTGACGACAAGTCGTTATATGCCATGTGTGATGGCATCAGAGAGGAGTTCTATCAATGCGCTGTATTCAGCGATATTTTTCGTTGACCGACCATTACATACCCCTCTGAAACTTACTAACTCGCCGCTGGGATAGAAAATGGCCCATGCTGCAGTAGACAGGTTCCGCGAACTACGACTTGCTCCATCGGCATATCCAACGAATGATTCCAATAGGTTTGAAATCTACAACGAATGCAAAAAAACGGATTACCTAACCAAAATAATTGCTTTTAGCGAAAACAAAAATGTAACAAAAACATAAGGATTACTACGCGAAATTAAGCATAGTAACGCTTGAGGTACAACCCGTTGCGAGGTTGCGCCAGTGGAATCCCATCATAGTCCATCTACTCGTAAGCTCCTTTTGCTAATACACGCTTAACAATATAGGGACCCATCCATAACAATTTGAATTTCCCTGCTCCCAACTTATCGGATTCCTGGTCGTAAAGTAAGACCAGGTCACCTTATGAGAAGACGCGAGGTTTGACATTTTTGTTAAACTGCGCTTTGACTCATTTCTTATGAGCTTCGTTAGCCGAAGCTGCATCGTGATGGGTTTCATCCAATTGGATTAGTTCCAAGAAATGGGCCTCTTCTTCTGAGGTTCCGGGGAGAAGGTCGACTGCGAGTTTGAGGGATGAGATTTCACATTGGACTGGTAAGATTGCTTCCAGACCATACACAAGTTGAAAAGGTATAAACCCTGTTGCATTTCTCACCGATGTTTGATATGCCCACAAGGCCGAGTACAGGATCAGGTGCCAACTCCGTTTATGGACTCTGATCATCCTTTGCAACATGCGCTTCAGGACCTTGTTGATTGCCTCAACTTGTCCGTTAGCTTGCGGATAGTACGAAGTAGAGCTGTCGTGGGACAGTCCTAATTTGGCAGCCAACTCAACCATCATGTGATTGCGAAAATGCGATCCATGATCTGTGACTATGGCATATGGAACACCGAAACTGGAGACTACGTGATTAAAAAAGAAAAGGACAACCATTTCGCCGTTGTTGTTTAATGTAGGCATCGCCTCGGCCCATTTGGTAAAATAGTCTACCGCAACTATGATATACCCATGCCCCCTGGCCGAGGTGGGGTTACATGTCATGAAATCTATGCCCCATTTGGCGAATGGCCCAACAAAAACTACTGGTTGCAGTGGTGTGGGTGGTCATCTGGTTTTGCTATCGAAAATTTGGCAAGCATGGCAACTTCTAACTGCGGTTATGCAATCTTTGAACATTGTTGGCCAGAAGTATCCTGCTCGAAATTTTTTTTGTGCTGTAGCATAACTAGATTGATACCCCCCACATGCGCCTGAATGACAATCATTCAGGACTTTTTTGGCCTCCTCATGGGTGAGGCACCTCCGCAGAACTGTATCGATACCACGATGGTAAAGGGTATCACCGACAATCACGTAGTCTTTTGCTTAGTATTGAATCCGTCATTGTTCGGAGTGTGAGGTATTAGACCTATATGTTTGTGTCTGGAGATAGATGATTATATCTCCGTACCACAAAATGCTTGAAGATATTAGAAACAAATTTTCATCCACGATTGCTTCTTTGGATGTTGCATCGTTGGATGATGATGGGAGATCACATAGTAACTCTGCGAATACCAGGGCTTTCTTTGATTTGGATTTTTTGAATTCCAGATCAAACTCTTGTAAAATTGCTATCCATTTTGAATATTTTCCCCCAGAAACTATCGCGAAAATATATAAGTCATGGGGTTGCAATCTGATAAAATGGTAGTTTTTATGAGGAGGACGTAGTTTCGAAATCGCTGTATCTCTTTAACAGCTGCTAGGGCTAGCTTTTCAACGTAGGAGTATTTCATTTCCGTATCATTTAAGTTTCAGCTTAAATAATATATAGGATGTTCAATTCCATTATCTTCTTGAACTAAAACCATTGCTATGGTCGTATCTGCTGCAGCCAGATACAGGTTAAAGTCTTTTTGATAATCAGGAGCATACATTAATAACACTTTTATTAGAGATTTATTTAAAGCATCAAAGGAAGCTTGCACAACCTGATCCCAAACGAAGGGTACTTCTTTTTTCAATAGACGAGTATAACCTTTAGCTAGTTCGGTGTAATTTGGAATGAACCTTGTAAGGAAGTTTGCTTTCCCTTGGAGTTTCTGAATCTGAAGCAAGTTTGAAGGTGGAGGCAAATCGATGATTGCCTGAACCTTACATGGGTCGAGACGAATCCCATCTTTTGAGACCACGAAGCCAAGTAAACGACCAAAATTGACACAAAACATGCATTTGTGTGGGTTGAGTTGTATCTTGTAGTGTCAGCAACATAGAAATATCGCTCTCAAATGCCACGGATGATTGGTCCGCTTTCGCGAATGAGCTGGAAGATCGTCGAGATATGGTTGAACGATGTTCTTGATGTCATGGAAAGCATAGTTCATTGCTCTCTGAAAAGTTTCCCCTGCGTTCTTTAATCCAAAGGGTAGCTTGCAATATGTGCACGTGCCCCACGGATAGATAAATGCAGTCTTTGACTGGTCTTGTGGGCGGATATTTATTTGATTATACTCGAAAAATCCATCCATAAATGAAAAAATTTCACCTCCGGCACATTTGTCAATTATCTGGTCAATGAAGGGTGTAGGGTAGTCGTCTTTCAGACAAGCTTGATTTACATCCCTGTAATCAACGCACACTCGAATCGTTCCTTGTTTCTTCATCACATGAACAATATTCGATACCCAATCGGTTAGAGGAACTGGGTAAATAAAACTAGCATGGAGGATTTTTTCAACTTCCGCCTTGATGACAACAACTTTCTTGGGGTGCACCTATCGTAACCATTGTCGTATCGGTTTGAAATCTGGATACATCTTAATTTCATGTTCAACTATGCTCGAGTCAATACCTAGCATTTCATCATATGACCAAGCAAAGACATCTCTAAACTCGCGAAAGAGAGCACTATATATTTCTAGTTCTGAAGAAGAACAAGATTTGCTGACATGAATATTCTCCACAATGTTTGTTTTGGTTGAGATATTTATGGCAGTAGTCTCTTCAATATTGGATAGGTTTCTCTCGGAATCCACCGTATATACAGTATTCTTCAGAAAGTCAAATACTGAAGGATGGCCTAGGTTGCTGGAATTATCTTCTTTCTAGTTCAGAAGATGGGAACGATGGTGGTAATCTTCCCATGGTGCCCCGTCAATCATCATCGATTGAATGATTCCTTCGTCTGTAGAGTGTACTTGCGACCAAGGATCTGAAGGGGTGCCATATTCCTTAGACCTATCTATCCAAACGCTTGATGAGTGTTGATATGGGTTTGCCTCCCATTCTGAAAACATTGATTGCTATAATATTTCCAGTGGGGTTAGAGGCAATACCTGCAGATGATCCATTTTAACATCATTTTCTGACATCTTTTGAATGGAAGATATCATATTGCAGGTTCCTACGTTAGCCACTTCCTCCAAATTGGTTGGAGGCGGTAGGGAAAAAGTTCTCATTAATGTGGGGTCTTTTAGTAGGCCTACTCCGATATTGTGAAGCGTGCTAGGGCTTCCATGGATCATCGGAATGCTTGCCGTAACTTGCAAACTGTTGGGGAGAAAGTTTGTTGGTCGATGATTATAATTCCTCCTTGGGAAGGAAATGCAATTTTCCTAAAGTAGGTCGACACAACGGCTGCCATGGCATATATCCAGGGTTTCCCAGTAGTATGTTGTAATCGAGGTTTCCGTCGATGACTTTAACATCGATTTCTACTGTTTTGCCCCCCAGTTCGACTTGCAAGTTACTTAATATCCCATACGGGGTGTATGTTCATCCATCAAATGCTTTTAATGTCGTCGACGATCGTGACAGGGATGGAGGCCCTAGAGTTTTCCAGCAACTCATCAACATGATACATGTGGATGCCCCCCATCAATAATTGTTCTATGAACAATTTTGTTGAGGGCTTTCACTTGAATGAGGAAAGCTAGTTGAGCTGGTAACTGAGGGTCGTATCCTTTGTGATTAAAAGATACAAGAAATTGGAACCCATTGGTCAATCCCACCTATTGCTGATAATAAAGCCTGCTTTTGGGAGGGGCAATTTTGCAGTACCTCAAGAGTTGACATCGTGGAGGATGATTGGGCTAAATCCTCCACTATATTTTAGTGTTGTGCTGCTCTGGAACGAGGATTAAACGTCGATTTGTGTACTACTCCCTTTGGCGGTTTTATCGTTAATTCAGGAATGATGGGTGGCACAACTTCAGTCGAAGTTGTTGTTGAACTACTAGGTTGATCATTATCCTTGTTGTTCAACATCCGTGGATTCCCGTAATCTTTACTCGTCGATATCAGAGCATCATTCAGTTGCTTTGAAACTGACAACATTAGCACTTGGGACGGGGAAGCATTTTCGCTAGCAACCAGATTTGTTCCTGGGTTTAGAAATAGATCAGTCAATACAGCCGAGGTTTTTGAACTTTTGAAGGATTTTCTAAGTTCATCTTTATATGGACAGTCTCTGGTCCAGTGATCCTCATCACATATATTGCATGGACTTTTTGGTTTCCTACCCCCAGAAGGGTTTGCAGAAGATTTTTTAGGAGATGAGTCCCCCTGGTTCTTCTTCTTCCCTTGTTTTTTCTTCTTACCTCCCGGTTGCTTGGGTTCTTTGCCTTTGTCTGTCAACACGACATTTACTTCCGAGGCTAGAAGTTCCTCATTTTCATTTTGACTTGAAACCGTGCGGGCCTTTTTCAACGTGGCCTTTACGGTTTTAGTGCTTGTCGTACCTATCACGCCATCGCTAGCATGAGAATCTTTGTTTGATTTAGGAGGCGGAGGAACGGAAAATTCTAGTCTAGGAGCATCAGGGATTTTATCGTAGAGCGTGCCAGCCTGAGTATAAATCAAGTCTAGATATTGTGCACGAGCAATAACTTGCTCTTCAGTGACGACTCCTCCCTTTTCCACATCTTCTGTAATAGCAGGTAACAGTGACTTAATAAACCATTCAGCCAATAGCTGATCAGGAACATACATTTTTACCATTCTACAACGACGTCGCCATTCATGAATATGATCGGATATGTGAGTGGCCGTTGTTTGTTTGAAATTGGTAAGTAGCTTAGTTCTTGTTTCGTACCTTATGGGTAACTAAAAATGGGTTAAAAAGGTTGTGGCTAGGGTACTAAAGTTATCAAATGAAGCTCTAGGAAATTCAATATACCATTTGCTGCCAGACCAGTTAGCGTTCGCTGAAAGAGGCGAAGCCTGATCGAATCATCATTGAGAGTGTTCGATGAACACCATAGATGAAAGGTCATCACATGATTTGATGGGTATTCACACGAACTTCCATTAAATTTAGGAATATCAGATAGAAGTTTATGCAAAATCACCGACCACCAAGGGGCATAGGCAATTGGATTGTGCGTCAGTCGATTTAGATCCGGTAACTCTAAAGTTGCCACAAAAGGAAACTGTTGATTCATGCTTGGCCGAGCATACCCAGGATAAGATGAATTGCTTGAGCAGTTGGTCTTTGCATACCAACATAATGCATTTGATGTTGGTAACTTTGGTAAGGTTGATGGGTATAACCATTATGATATGGTTGATACGACTGCCTATTACCTGCAAATACTTGTTGCTCATATCCTTGGTAAGCTTGCTGGAATTGCGGTTGTTGGTATTGCACCAACCATGGTTGTGAAGTCATGGCCTGTTGTCCAGTACTGACTGTTTGACCAAGATGGGGGATGGTAATCCCCATTTGAACTTGTGCCATTCCACTAGTTGGTGATTGCGGTTGTGTCATAGGTACAAGAGGTTGTTGCATTATAACTTGTGAAAGTTGAGGTTGGCATACAACTGGAAACGGTTGTACTTGTGATACTGCCACAATAACCAACATAGTGGGGATGTTTGTCATAGGTAAACTTTGTTGCATTGAGCATACAACTCTTGGTTGTTGAGGCAGGATTGGCACCCAACCGCTAGTTGTAATTCCAGCATAACCTAAATTTTGTTGTGAACACATGCATGGTTGTCCTTCCGAAGAAGGCAATGAAAGGGTATACAGCCCTCCATACGACAACAATCCAGTACTCAAAGGAATGATTTGCCTTTGGGGACCATTTTTCCCAAATTGACCCCGTGAAGGATCAATTTGTCGAGACTCAACGTAAGAGATTCCATATACAATTCCGGATGAACAAACGGGAACAGTCCATGCTATCGAAACAGCCCCTGGATGGACTCCATACAGTGATTGAGAGCTGGCTGGGACAGATGGCACGTCGACGAACGTTGTCGGAGTAGCAGAAGGAGCTTCTGCTGCTGCTGTGTCGGGTAACACAATCCTTGATGTCGACGGTTGTTCAAACATATTAAGCCTATCCAAAAGATTCCTTAGTGATTCTTCAGGAGCTTCCGATGGTGGGTGAATATCTTCTGATGAAGGACACAGGGCGATCCCAGCTCCAAATTGCGTTGGAGTGTTAGATGGAGTGTCTTCCACAATATCTTCTATGGCAACCAATCCAGGAGGAAGAGGCAGACCGTCAGGTCTGTAAAATATTTCTGGTGCCGAAGAAGATATAAGTTCTGCAACAACAGATGTTTGGGGAGTAACACCTTCCGAATCAGCTGTAGATGGAGCTGGTTCAGGAATAGAAGTGTTTACTGTCACACTAGGATCAGTTGTAATGTCCTCTTGTTGTTGCGGAATTTCTTCTGTAGAGGTAGGGATACCAGAAATGTTTGGAGCAACCGGAGTCTCTGAGGATGTCAGAGTGCTTGCTCCAACCAACCTAGGGGACTTTGATCTGGTCAAACGAGGCTTTGTCTGGAATGGTTCGGCTTCTGGAGTCAACGATGGTTGACTCGTAAGTCTCTGCGAACGACGGGGTTTTGATTGACTTTCTTCCACGATTGCAGATTACTTGATCAACTCAAAAAAAAGGGGAAAATGTTTTTGAATTAAATGAATTTTAGATGCTTTGACACAACTTGTTTTTTCAATTTTTAAGAGTCGAGAAAAAACAAAAGATGACTTTAGTCGCCTTCAATTTTTAATGAGCCTGAAGTGACAAGTGCTTAGATGGACCTTTTCCTTTAAGGAGTTTGAAAAGGAGCAAAATAGACTTCTCTAGACATCTAGGCAGAGGGGATTACCAAACCAATCGCAAAACTGCATAATAATTTTTACGGTACGACAGTAAATCTTCCCGAATGATGTGTTCAGTAGTGCATTGCGATCGATAGGGCGGTAGACATGGCTTCCTAAGATAAAGGATGCAGCCTATTGTGGTCTCCCAAAATATACTCGACGGTACGTGGGATCACAAGTCCGTGCTGGAACTTTCCGTCTCAGAGTGGAGGAATCACCCAACCAACAATGAAAACAATAGTTACCAGGTTTTACGACGCTGGAATACGTCTCTAGCCTAGACCTCTAGATGTTGTGCGTTAGGTTCCAAAGCGTTGTTTGATTCATTAAATTTATTTTAAGTTGATCTTGCTTAATAATTTTCCTTTCAGGTTCACCGCGTGATGTGTATATAATTCCTAAAATGCAGTCTAAGATGATAAACAACGTTTAATCTTCTTTTGACAATGAAAATCCTAGCTACTAAGGAAAGAAAGTTAAGAATCTTTCAACAAAGAGCACAGAGCACACGCTAAATGCACTGTCCTAAATCAAACCAAGCAGTCTAAATGCAAATGCACATGCATGTATATGTTTTCAGCCTTCTTAATGTATGAATGACGATAAGAAAGCTAAGTGAAAATCTGAATTGTTTTCAAAGCGACAATACTCAACAAATTTATTTTCAAAATGAAGTGAAGGTAAGAGAGACACTTTGCGATTTCGAAATGAAAATTTCTTTTCGACACTTTAAAAATTACTAATTCAAATCATATACAACAGTAACTGTATAATCGACTATCAAGAACAATGGGATTCTCTTCTATAATTGAAAATGACAGCTACGACACTTTCAGATTTAGAAACAACAGTTTGACTACGCTACTTTTTTGCAAAAGAGAACTGAAAATGGTGCACAATACATAAAAATACTTACAGTTCTTTGCACTATAGAGGCGGAATGATGTAAGAGAAGGGGTTTTTCACAGAGATACACTAACCATAGACAACAAAACTCCTGAATAGGACTGAAAATAGTGAGGAAAAAACCAAAGTCTGAATGTAAAGTTAACCTTCCCTGACCATCGCACCTGTCACACAGTGAATTCAGTATGCAGCACACCTACTGCACTTGGGAAGTGCGATGCATACAGACTGCCTTGAAGGCAGGGCGCGATGGTACTAGTGCGAGACTTTAAACAAGTTTTTACTCACAATTTACAATTCAGTTCAAGGATTTAGGTCGAGTAAGTGATGTTCAGTATATGTAAATCACAGGGGTTGATCTAAGGAGGTTACTAGAGCCACCACTTAGGGAAATTAGACTGTTTGCAGATCGATTGTTTAATTCATAAACAAAACCCGGAGATAGACTGAAGCAACATTGATCTACTTTGCATTTGTATAAAAAATGCAGTTTGAAGGCTAGCTGGCTTGGTTTCAGGCTTCGTCTGTAAGTTTATAAAAGAAACAAGGATAGGCTAACAGACAATCTAGTCGCCATTTTGTTACCGAGAATAGTGTCCACTCGGAGCTGCTATTCCCACTAGGACTGGTAGCTATCTTAGAAACAAACAAGTAAAGTTTACTTTCGCTTTCCTTTATGAAAATAGATAAGAGTGGAACAAAGGAGACCAACCTTAGTCTTGCGCTTGATTTCCTTGTTTGATTCCTCTCCTTCCTGATAGAGCTTTG
>APFE030632576.1:10077-22031 GCA_000404065.3 Pinus taeda | reverse complement strand
AGAAGCTATCATTGTATTATTTCACTGTATCTCTGCAATTTTTGGCTAAGGAAGACTAGGGTTTTGCAGTCCTTTTTGGGATTCTTGTGGTTACATGTATTGATGGTGTGTTTCTCTATGTACCTATAAGTGTGTTATGTGAATCATTTTCTTTCTTTTCCTTTTGCATATTAAACAAACGAAGTGTTAAAGTAAGAATTCATGATTGTCATGCTCTGCTTTTAAGTTTGTTTAATTTCAATATTTTCTATTGTTTAGGGAGGATTCAAAGTTATTGTTTGCCCTCCTTAGCTCCTCACCTATATTTCTCGTCCATTCACCTCAGCTTGAGGCATTAATACGGTCTCCTATCTCGCCCCAAAGAACCCCCTGCATAAACTGTGTCAAATCCCCGCACCCAAAATTGCCACTTCCTCAATTTGCCACCAAAAACCCAAAAATTTCAAAATCAATCATTCTAATCAATTTACTAGCCTAATATCAGTGTTACCTTATTGGTCATCTCATCCATTTAAGATTTTATGAGATAGACCGGAGAGAGCCTTCTCCTGCCCCGTAGGGCTAGCTACGAGGCTAAAAGGTTTGATGTTGCCTTGAGGTTTGCCTTTTTCAGCCTAAGGTGAAATTTCAAGCGCTAACAGACCCGATATGTGTATTAACATTGGTCTAATTGAAATATCGTGTCTACTCTCATATCAGAACTTTTGAAATGGCACATATCTAAAATCGTCGATATGACTTAATCTTTCCATCATCAATTTGGTTGTGGATCTAATGGGATTTATCACAACAATTTAATATAATATCATATCCTCTCCTCATCAGAACTTTCCATATATCACAAGTTTTCTAGAGTGTGTCATGTTAAAACTCCAATGCTCCAACCTCCGATATCCATCCACGTTCGTCGCTTGTCACACTTTGGTTTGGTCGTTACTATTAAGTTTTGAATAAGTCACTGTTAATGGTCTCAGGTTATTTATCATTGGTTTTTCATTGGGATTATTTTAGATTCAAATTATTTCTAAAATGTTGATTGCTTTGTTGTATTTGGATTACAGGGCTGATTCTGAAAGAAATTTCTCTTCTGATTTTAATTGAATAGTTGAACCACTATAGTGCTAAAGAAAGATAGAGGTTGTTGAAAAAGGTTATTCAGATAATTTGTTGGAAACTACCCTTCCTCTCATTCGAAGACTGTTCGAATCTGATCCAAGTGAAGCTTCCGAGATCTTCTAAGTTCAGCTTGTGATTCAACAAAATATGAAACCTCCAGATTCAATTACTTTTTATTTCTCGTTTGTTGAGAAACCGAAGAGATTTGTTAACTTTGAAACTATGTATAAATACCCTTCTCTTCAATAAGATTGGGGGAGGTCGTGATCCACTTAAGGGGGATTCTTTGTAGTTGTTTGATTTATGAAATAACACTACTGTTATTTACAGAAAGGCTAATTATAGAGAAAACAGAGGGTTTATGGCTCTATTCTCATTGATTAGCACTATTGTAGGCAATGTGATTATGGGTCTGAGCTACTCCAAGACTACACATTTGTAATGTAAATTTTGACATGGTTTTAATTAATTCTTATTCTTGTGTACTATTAGCGGAATGCAGGATTATTGTCTCACTGTTAAAGTTTCATTTTTGGTTTTGACCTTTATTCTAAATAGTATTATGTTTCTTTGATATTATGCAATATTTTTATCTCATTGACATTTTACTGTTGAAACTTTGTTGAAGATATCTTTGCAGGGTAGAATGAGATCGAAATCAATCTTAATTCATTGAAGTATTCTTGTGGTGACTGATAACTATTTTGCTTTCACTTGTATTAGTTAATGTGAACTACTTCATTTAATTGATACAAAATCATATGATGAATTATATCAGTCTTTCCCCCTATTTTAGTTAACTTTCTCTTGGATTGGGAGAGAGTTATCCCATTCTAGTTCGAGATAGGTTTTTCATGTTTTAAATTAGCTTTGCATCTGCATTTTAGTTTTGCATCAAGTCCTCTCTTAAAGGGTCAAATAAATCATTTAATTGTTGTTTGATCAGCCTTTTTGAATCGATCAAACCTTTGTGTCGATTTACTTCTTTAATTTACATCTTTAAATATTAATATAAAGGAAATGTAACATGATGTAATATAGGTGTAAATAGATTAATTATTGGTTTAGGTTATATTATTTTTAGATTAGTATTAGATTTTTTTAGGTTAGTCTTAGATGACAAGGTAATTGGACCTATAACCAGTTAGAACCACCATCTTCAATGGAAAAGGAGCTGCTCTAAGTTCCCGACCAGGTGATCTCCCCTAATGTTGACAGAAGAAGGATCAACATGTTGTGAAGTATCTGTTTTGTTGTGTAGAAAAGGTATGACTCTGTGATTACAAATTTTTATGTTGGTTTTCCATTGAGAAGTTGTGTACATACACGGATCTGCATCTAGGTAGTCGCGTATGCATTCTGCGAAAAATTCAGAATCTGTACGTAGGTGTCAAGTATGAAAAGCATGTATGATATGCGGAAGTACTTTATAAGAGTTGTGTACATCTGCTAGGTTTTGCAGTATGAGTTTTTAATGATGTTTGATCAATTTTGTTATGTTTGTTGTTGTCTGTCGATGAAGTCTCTCTTATGTTAATCTGTGTTTGATAATTTTGGTTGGGTTGAGTGGATTGTGGAGTGAAATATTGACTTGTGATGATATTGTTGTATGGTGATCTTCATTTGGCTCAGTAATCTATGATGGCTTCAGTGTGTGATTAAGTGATTGATTCAGTGGTATAGTAATACATATTCAGTTATTAGTGTGCTAAGATTTGTATGTAGTTATTCTTCAAGGAAAGCACGTACATACACAGGTATGACTCAGAACAGTAATGTATACAATCTGATATATTCTTGTTTATGGTTTTCAGTAACAGAAGTTAGTTTCTATTATGGGTAGAAATTTTTAGCTTAGTATATTGATAAGTAACTGTGCATTGATATGATATGTTTTGGATTAGTTTGATCTAGTTGCAATAGTTGATTTACACTCAATGATTGATTTGATGATTCAATTGGTTTAGTGATAAAGTGATTTGATACAGTGATTGATTTCAGTATTGCTATTTGGTATTGGTCTTAGATGATGGTAGTGGGTCCAGTCTGAAAATATGATGAAAAGTGGCCTATAGGTTTGATGTTGTGAGTCAGGTGGTTCCAGTGTGAAATATTATGAAACGTGGTCCACAAAGGTTTTGAGGGTTAGAGGCTTCAGTGAAAGAATCAAAGCTTCCTTCCAGTGGTAGCTAGAAAATCTGATCACGGTGTTGGATCTCCCATCTATTGGGTGTTGGTAAATGAGATTAGGGGGTTGGATCTCCCTTCCAGTGGGTGCTGGAGAATGAGAAAATGTTGCAGCCTTTTGCAAGTGGGTGCCTGCATACTGGTATAAGTCTACACCAGTACAAGATTTTAAGATATTTTTATTTATAATAAAAGAAGAAAGTAGAGATGACAACAATGATGGCTTTCTCCCACATTGGATTTCCACCTAAAAATATTGGTGTACTCATGTGTTGATGTGTCTCTTATGTGTGATGGTTTATTTTTCTCTTACTGCTCATGATTAATGTTTAATTAATGTATAATGAAGTAATGATGCACTAGTTCAAGTTAAAAAGATGACGAAATAAATGAAAAGTTAGTTAATTAGGTATACATTGTTTGTCTACATCATAGTTGTGTACATACGCTGGTTTACTTAATGACAATAGCATATAGAAATATGAATAAGAAATTAAAAGGCTTAAGTGAGTTTTAAAATATTGATTCAGCCCCATCCCACGCCCCTCCCCCTCTCAATATTTTTCCCAACACTGTCCCCCGCCCTCCCCAACCCCACTCCCCCTTCGAGTATTGTTGTTTTTATTATGATATTTACTAACATTATTAACTATGTTTTGATTGTAATGTGTAAATAGTTCACTGTGTTATTTTATGTCTACAATTTTTGCAATGTGATTTCTTACATTATTTTATTGATTTATCTAATTTGCAAATCCTATAATTTGTTAAACAGTATTATAAAAAGCATTTTAGTTTGTTTGTAATTGTACAATTTCATTAGATTGGAAAACAAATGCAAACACTTTCACACATAACATTTATATTATTCTGATGCTCCAATTTGGTATAATTACAAAATTTATGTTCCATGAACATGATCATATCAAAGTATAGGTGATGCAATGTTATTAGACTATTCTACTATATGTTTCTTGATATACAATTCTTCATTTATTTGTAATAGATTGACATATTTCTAATAACTTGTTATAACTAATTTCTATCAAAAAGGGTTTGGCATGCAAAGTTTAAACAAATTTCTAAACCAATCATTATCATACAGAACTCAAACAAATTTGTAAATCGAATGCTTTTTTTGAAGAAACAACATATGGAAGAGTACGACATAACTTACAAAATATTTTTAATGTATGCATATGTGTATATTCCACAATATTTTTAATGTATGCACATGCATCTTCCTGTGTGTTTTTTCCATTGTTTCTTTCAACCATTTGTCTCATTGTTGATATTACAATAGTAATAGCTAAATCGTGGTATTCTGAGTTCCAAAGTGTCCCCCCACCCCCTATCCCTCGTCCCCCCTCTCCTTTGACAACGATGATATCGACAAGAATTAGTGAATTCAAAAAATAATAAACAACTGACAAAGAAAATCTTGAGAACACTTATCAATTTCAAAATAAATGAAGCAAGTCAATTGCCTATAACTTTTAGAGGTGAGTTTAGTGCTAACGGGTCTACAAAAAGATGAACATTAGCAAATCGTTTTCCCAGAGCTATTAGAAAGTAGTTCAGAATCAATAGGATTACATATAATGTGTTAGAGGCGATAAGTCATCTAAATCACGAATTGACATCAAAGTATGAAAGGACATTTAGCTACAATTGAATTTCATGGTATTCATTAACCATAGATCATCATCAATCTGATTAGTATTGATTTTCCTAATTTGCAATTAGAAAAAATTGTTCTAAAATGAGTTACTTTAAACCATATTCATTTTTCTTAAATTCCAACTTAAGATAGTCCAATTGATAGGATTGTGTTTTATTATTTCTCCATTTGGCATGCTTTAGAAATCGATATTAACATACTATTTTATTAATATCCTAAATCTCATTTTATTCGATTAACTAAAGCTTTCCCGCCAATAAATAAAAGTATTTTTGGCATTTCTTCAGTGAACTAATATGTATCCATGACATTTAATCTATTAGCTTGTTTTGTTATCAAACAACTTTTTTTTATCAAAATAGAGTGAACAAAGTTTGATATTGATGTTTGTTGAATACTAAGTACATTAGTGATTTCACATTTGTCAATTGAACATCTATTATCTAATATTAAATGAACTATTTTTTTAATATATGTGAGCAAGAAATGTTGCGCGAGAGAACGGATATGCGGAGCGTACTAAAAATAGATCAAGCATCATTTTTGCCTTGTTTAAGTTTCTGTCATGAAATGTTTGTTTTATGTCTATATCAGATGTGGAATCAGTATAGATAATTAATTGTATTTGCAAGGCAATTTTGTATCTTGAATCGATGTGGTTTCTAAGGTTTTACGTTAAGCTAAAAAATAGCATTTCAAAATTATTATTATTACAATAGGAATTTTACTTCTCTCCAATACATAATGATCATTGTACAGAGTTTTCTTTGCACCTCCGCATTCCGCACAATGAGAAAGCTTTTGCACAAGATAATGGCATAAAAGATATAGGGTAATATTAATTACTAAAATAACATATGCTATGAAAAAACATAAATTTGAAAATCAAATTGGAAGGCAAGCCATCTTAACCGCTAGAAGAAAACGACTATATTTGACTAGGCGAGGAAAAGGGAAATATTTTATATTGTTTAAATAATTTATTTATTTATTTTTACTTAATAATATTTATTTATTTCTTTATTAATTTATCTAAATGGCTATATTTGACTAGGGTTTTACTTAATAATATTTATTTATTTATCTAAACGGTTATATTTGACTAGGGAAATATTTTATATTGTTTAAATAATTTATTTATTCATTCATTCATTCTTTTCTTTTATTTTTTTAACTAAAGATCCGACTTGGGAAAAGGTATAAATAACAAGGACGATAACAAATTTTTAATTTGGGGATAGGCTAGGAATAAAATAATTCAAAAAATAATAATAATACTCATAAAAATTAATAAATAAAAACCCATGGGGCTTTGGATTGACGGTGAATGGGTGCACTGTTAAGGCACTCATTGCGATAGGTCACTGGTTCAAATCCCTCGTGGGTGCTTACTTACCAAAAAAAAATTAATAAATAAAATAAATAAATGAGGGTATTCCTCTCTACGTAATGAAAAAAAAAATTGAAAAAAGGGGAATTAGTACACAAACAAGAAACGAGACAAAAATTCCAGACAATGAAGGAGAAAAACTAAGAAGAGAGGGTGCGAATCCAATAGCTACTAATTTTCCAGCTGTCATCCCTATTAATATTACTGGAAGACCTCTTAATTTCAATGACTTCCCTAAACTTACGGTGATGAAAATGAGAAATCCTTACAATAACCCTAGCCTCCTCAATGCATATATGATGCTTGGTATTCTCTGCATGTTTCACCAAAATTGAAGATCTAGTCCTCCCATGTTTGATAACAGTAGCGTGTTCCTCAATCCTCTGGTTAATAGATTGACCAGTTTCACCAATGTATGAGGTTCCACAAGAACATGGGATGATATAAACACCTTTCATATCCATAGGGTTCACATGGTCTTTAATAGATTTTAGGGAACTTCTAATGATGCTGAGTGGTCTAAAGGTTGAGGGAACAATATTCTTCTTCAGGATTCTCGCAATCTTGTTTGCCGTCCCTTGGATGAAGGGGAGGTGAACTCTTGAACTACAATCAATGGGTATTTCTTGACCTTAAGACCCTTACTCCTAAGGTCAAACCCTTGAACTCTTGAGGAAAGCTGTAACACCTTGTTGCCTACTATAACCATTCTAGACGAAAAAATTGAGATGGGACTTTTATTTAGAAAGGTGGTCATCATAAATTCTTAGAGAATGAGAGGCTAACATGTTGAGAAAACCTATCTTCTGAGAAGGAAAATTGGGAAATTGTCATCAAGATACTCCTCAGTATGAGTCTTTTTCAATACACGTGATGGGAGAAAGATCCATCATATTTCCTTGAAACGAGGACATCAAGGAAAGGAAGGAAACCCTCAACTTCTCGCTCCATGGTAAACTTTATGAAGTTAGACTAATTATTAAGATGTTGGAAAAAGAGATCTAACTTATCAGGCCCATGTTGCCATATGGCGCAGGTGTCATCAATAAATCTTTTCCAAAGCTTAAGTTTAAATACATTTGAGGATAAAGCCTTGGATTCAAAATCTTCCATGAACAGGTTAGCAACAATAGGGAATAGGTGGGAACCCATGGCCACCCCATAGGTTTTTTTCATAGAACTCAACATCAAAACAGAAAAAGTAGAAGTGAGGTAGATCTCAACTAGTCCAGTCACCCAAAAGGTGTGTAGGAGATATCAATTTGCATTGAATTTATATCAATTTACAAATATAAACCATATAAAATTAAATATTCATACATTTAAACTCTATTGATTTAGGCATTTATGTATTTATATATTCAAACCAATTAATTACAATATTTAACAGTTTATTAAACCTAAACACTTATATATATTAAACTTAAAAGTTTTATTTACACATATAAATATAAATATTGTCCAATATCTAAGTTTGAAGCTCTTATATTTTTAGTGTGTGAACAAAGTAATAGAAACCTTCTCCTCTTCACACATAAATATTGGAGATTTTGTGTGTGGAGAAAGAGTGTGTGAAGGTAGCGTGTGCAAAGTTGTTTGTGTTCCTTGCTTTGCACACACCTTCTCCATGCACACTTTCTAGTGCACTACCTGCACATGATTTTTACTACAATCCCTGCACATATTTTCTCTGTATATAGAAACAGAGCTTATTATCCTCATAGCTCATCTTTTCTATGTACCTTGCTAGAAGTTCATATTTTGAAGAATATATCTCAAGAGAAAGATAGACCATTTTATTTTGTTAATGGAGAGGTTGAATCATTGTGCAGGAAAAAAGATTTCATCTAGATTCGCGAATCATTAGCAAGAAGTCAATTGCAGAATCAATATATACTATTATGTGAAATGAAAATCCTAGTTTAGGCATGCTTACTAATTCCATTTTACGTATTAATGTACATCTTTGACCTTTTGAATGTATGATAATTCTAGGAAAGGAGGGTTGTTTTATTAATGCACACAAAGGGATAATTAAACTATTGAACCATCAACATAAGTCTTCCATATGCAAGAATGCATTGAACGTACCTTGATCCAAATGCATTAAGCATTAAAATGAAGTGTTTGAGTTTGAAACACTTTCTTGGAAATGAAATAATCAACTAATTGGTAGTTTTATCTTATTAATGTGCATGAGGAATAATGTTGTGAAGAAAAACGACTATGTGGAGCAAGGAATAGACACATTCCCCCATAATGTCTTGTATGTCCATATACATTTATGCATGTTACATATTAATAAATTTATTAGTAGTTTGGGATTATTAAAGTTTGGGGCATAAAAAGTTCCGATTACGTAAATACTATGTGCATTTGTGCTTATTTATGGTATAATTCAAGTAGGTATAATTATCTAATTTTTGGTGTCAATATTTAAACTTGAGATTTCATACAAAATAAGTGTGGAGATGTGGAGCTTCGCACAACCAAAAAATCTTCGCACAATAGATATTAGGCCACTCAACTCCGAAAAATAGATAAAACGCTGCAAAAAATAGAATAAAAATCTTTAAGATCAAATTCATCCTCCATATATTTATTTCTGCAAATTGCAAATCGTCAATCTTTATGTTACTTGATATAAATTTTTCTTGTCCAGAAACAATGTTTTTATTGGTAAAGCAAATCTAGCAATTACTTTATCTTCACATATTGCTTTCGTAATTGTGCTTACATTATTTTAATAATGAAATGACTATGCTTCACATTGCAATTTGTGCAATACAGACCCGTCGGAATGTGAACGAAGCATAATAAAGGATTTGTCTGTACTCTGCATATATCATTTAGATATTTTAGTTTTTCCCCAAATTTAATAATACAATTTATCAAATTATAAATTATTTATTTAATTAAACAAATTCATAGAAAAAGGTAAACTAAGGACAATCCTTCTATAACAAAGAAGAAAGGCCCTTCCTTTCCTTAATGAATTGAGGGTGACTTATTAATGGAGGACATTCCAAGAAAGCAGGGAAAATACTTACTATCAAAGTCATTAATATATTTGGCTTACAAAAAGGTAAGGTCTTGTCACTTACCCAATCTATTTTCCTAATATTTCTTAAAACTCTCTTTCCCTAAAGTGTTAAGGTAAGTACTAAATTATTGTCTCACTTCTAGCACTAATGGGTGTTCTCATCCTTTTAAGTTAAGCTCTAGAAAGGTTTATTATTTAGTATAAGTCTTCCTTGAGCACAAGTCTTGAAGTATGATTGGGTGGGTGAATGTGTTCCAATAGAGTCAAGAATTCAAAAAATACAACAAGAGTCAATATTTTGTTCATTACAATGAGACAAGGTTCCTCTAAAGCAAAAGGGTGGTTAACCTCTTCATATCCTTAGAAACACTCCCTATGGACTTCCTTCTTGAAATCCCAACAAAAAGAAATAATTCTTAATAATATAGGGCATTAGGAATATTTAGTGCCAACTATCCCTATTGAGAACTTGATATTGGTTAGTGGGATAGGAAATACAAGAATTAGATAAAGCTTTTGTGTTAAATGACCATGGAAAGGAAATATATATGTCCTCCCCAAAGGTAGATCCTTCCTTTTGTTTGTGAATCACAAAGAAAAAATAGTATGTTAAGTTCCTATTTCAGACATTCAACCTATCCTTCTAGTTCATACCCTAGCTGGATATTGAGTGGGCCCCCTTTCCTTATTGTGTGTACACTCTTTGAAAATTGAGGCTTAAAGAACTGGGTGGTGGGAATCATGTTCCCTATAAGTGGCTTAACTCACTTTCCTGTGTAATAGACCAGAGGAACCACTTCATTAGAATAACCATATGGTGAGATCAAAGGACCTCATTCTTGCTCTAACCTTGGCCAATGAAGGTACAATTGTAGTTCTTTGAGTCTTCCACATGTCAATAAAAGGCCCCATGAGTCTTGGATCTTAGCTAGGATGTCCCATGCTTTAGGATGTTAAGCTTATACCCTATGTTACACTCCCTCCCTAGCTGCAACTTATTACCAACCTTGAAATTCTCTATATAGATTTAAAACGTTGACAAAATATGGTTATTACTGTGGATACTCCGAAGCTTAACTCAAAAGAAATGAACCACAGATGTCTAAAATCCAGATTTACTTTATATTTTTTGGTTGTAAGGCATTCTACATTTATTAGGGGAGTGGGTCTTAGGTTCACACTCTTATTTTCATCTAATTACTCCTAATCAATATAATAAGGCATTGAACCTCTAAAATCAAATTAAATTACTAACCACATTCACAAGGATATTGATGCCCTTGACCAAGGAATAGTAATAGAAGAGGTCAACTAATTTACACCCTAAAATTAGGATAAAAAATAGTAGGGTACTAATATCCCCTTCAAGGCATAGCATACACCCCATCAATATAGTCCTCCCATCATTCTCAATATCATTACATAATCCTTATTGGGAATAGTAAGGCATCATGTGAGTTGGGTTTCTTTTTTTGGCCAAATATAGGTTATATTATGTTTATGAGTACATTGAGGATCCACTAATACATCTGGAAGGAATTAACGAAGAATTAGGTCATGTTTACCACTATATAGGATTCAAAACTTGATTTTCTAGCTTGTTGAGGGAAGAAATGAAGGGGAATTTCTGAAACAATTTAACAAGGTTCCTGATTTATGGCATGAATACCTTATTTATAGTATATGGATGGAAATGTATCCTTGACTATTGAGAGAGACTATTTCTATAGATAGAAGGACAAACATACTGTTTCTCTTAGAGACTATGCAATTGTGATGGCCATGAAGGTGAAGGTACTTAGTATATATAAAAGAAAAAATTTCCCTTTATATCATAAATAGGAGGTGAAATGAATTACCTCGTAAAGTAAGACACACTTTCCTTCTCCTTAGAGAAAGAATATAAATGTAAATTTCAATTCTTTATAGTTTGGGAATTCCAAGAGGAATTGTTTTTCATCCTCTAGCTGTCTCATATATTTTGAAGATTATTTCATACCAAGGCGTTTTAGGTCTTTTCTAGCACCAAATTTCACCAATGCTCTAGATATTCAGTTCTTATGTTTGTAACATTTATTCTCTTTTTTGAGTTAACAATAATAGAAATATAACTTTGATCTTTTGCTTTGAAGTTTATTATTTATTCGTAGTAATTCAATTTTAACTTGTCAAAATCCATACATCTAGCTTAAATAAATATGATATATAAAAGGAGAGATAGAGACCACAATGTTGTAATTGAAAATAATGTCCTAATTAATATTCCACAACATATATAATGTGACAACAAAGATATAGTGCCAAACATCTCTAAAATGTAAAGGGCCAATAGAGTCAACATCACCTAGCATACAAACTTTACAAAAAATATTCCTATAAACGAGATGATAACAAGTGTCCTGTTATCACTCAGGTTGTCCCTAGGCTCTTGTAGGGATACGGCCGAGGTAACCACAAACCAATCTTTGGATTGCAGGTTCTAGCCCACCTGCAATCAGAGAGGGCTCTCTCTTAATGATTCAACTTTGTTGATGATT
>APFE030632563.1:0-37219 GCA_000404065.3 Pinus taeda | reverse complement strand
CCCTCTTGGCTTAGGAATTTTCAAGTTTCTTCCAAGTAAGAAACTTCTTTTCAGGCTCCCTCTTAACTAGGGACCTATGGTAAATTCTCATGTGGATATCATGGAACAACCAGTTGCTTGAAGAGCTCCTTCCTTCGATGTCATGAATTTGTTCTTCGTTATGGAGTCTTCATCTTTTGGGGACTTCTACATAGGGCACATACCATCCATCACTTTCATCCATGGGTCACTCATTTCATTATTCCTTTCATTAGAAAGTGATGCATTAGTCTTCATTTGGACATGCTTCATGTCATGTTGCTTCCCTTGGCAGACTTGCATAAACCCATCCAGAAATTTTTCAAAAAATAAGAAATGAACACTTAATTCAGAAATACCTTTGTGATGGTATTTCATCATGGCATCTTACAGTGTGCATCAAAACCCTTCATACATGTTGACATATCTCCCAAAGATATCCATTATCAAGGGCCTCCATCTTTTTCAGATTTCCATTAGAGCCTTCATATATTTCCGAGAGATTTCCTAGTCAAATCTTTGTGGTATTTCAGATGTTGATTGCCTTTACCATGGTTGCATATCTAAAAATCTCTTGTTTTCACACATTTCACTCCCATGAGCTTCCAATTAGAGTTTCTTAATTGTAGTCAACCATCTCATACTTCATATGATGATATATTATGTTGATTTCATCTAGTGTGACCCATGCCTTCCAACATTCTTTCAAAGGAGGATATTCCTTTCCTTTGATCATGCTTCTCAAAATAGAGCAGTGATCCAAGTTACCTGCAACCATACAAAATGAATTTATAATAATTAATACAAGCATACATACCTCATTTATCTTTGGGTCTTCTAGGACTCTTTCAACAACTTCCTTGATTGACAAGATCTTCAACCCCTTGATTTGCTTCATCTCTTATGTCATCATACGATCATCCCATGAGTTCCATAAGTTGGAGTTCCTGATGAAACACTTTCTTCCACTTTATATAGGTGAATCGTCCGATGAGGATTCCATCAGAGAATCTTGAGGATCTCGCATATCCTTATTCAACATATGTTTCCCTTTTGACTGATGTATGATGAGACTTGTCCTAGATGAATTATTCCTTTGATATTTCAATGAGGTCAACAAGACATATATCTTTCAAAGATGACTATCAGAAATCCTTCATGTTTCTTATGGTGATTTCACAAGCTCTTACTTCTAATGCTTTCCCTCTTCCTTAGACTTCCTTCTTTGTTAGATATATTGAATCATTTGGCATAATACTGAACTCTAGGTTCTTAATTATCTTCAAGATATGGAACTATGACTCCTTCCAAGACACCGAACTGTGGTCTTATACAGAGACCAAACTCTTCCTCGCTATCACTGTGATCTATTCCCAAAAGGGATCTGATTCCCTTCATCACAAAATTGTAGCCTTCAAACTCTTGCCTTCACCGAGCAGGATATCTGAACAAAGGTGATCTGAATTCCTTTACTGCCATTGTTCACTGAAATCTTTCTTGTTATTGTCCTTCTTAAGCTAATGAAAATATTTCTTGTAATGTTCATCGCATTGAATCTTAGCTATGTTCTTCTTTCCTTTCGACAAAGTGTCTGAACCCTTTCATTTGATCCTTTAGCACTTTTGTCCTCAACTTGTCTTCTTCTATATTGCATAAAAACCACAAGTTGTTGAATGGGATAACCTTCTTATCCACATAGAAATTGTTACCTTGTTCATCAGTTAGTGCATTTAGAACAAAGAGGATCATCTCTCCTAGATATTGCAATTCAGATCTTATGAAGATAGCCCTTTATCCTTTGATACCTTCAATTTGTGTAGATCAGATCTAAGTGATGTGACCTTCTTTATCACATCTTCAGAGAATAGCTATACCATCCTTTCATATATTATATATATATATATTATATATATTATATATTTATATATATATAATATATTCTTTGATTTCTCCAATACTGCTATGTAGGGATGAGGGATCTTTGACTGATTACATGAGGATCCCTTAAGCCCTTTGATCCCTTTCCATGTATTCAGAGGAGACCTTTCCATTGATATGTTCAATGACTTCACTTTCTTCGAGGACTATGTCTATCCTCCTTTTTCATTCAAGGAATTTGAATGACCCATCCAGCTTATACAACTCCTTGCACACACGAAGTCATTTTATCAAATTGATTAAAGAATGAAGGACACTTACTTGACAAGTGAAGATGAAATCTTCAACTTTATCACTTTGATGATGGTTCAAGAAGATGTGTTAGTGCTCCTTTTGGATGATCTTCTTCCAAATGAAAAGGTCCTTCTTAAATAGAGGTGATTTCTCCTTTTATGATGTCAACTATTTTAGAACTAGATTCCTTTATTGATGGTGATAGATGATGATGTTTTTCTTCTTCCTTAGGTGATCTTTTACAAGGATAAAGATGAGATCCTTGTTGCAATGATAGGGAGATTTCCTTATATCTTTGAAGATGATGATGATGCCTTCTCGCCCTCAAGATACTTTGACTTCTCTTGTAGTGTAGATCAGAAATGCTTTTAGGATTTCAACTCTCTCCAAGATGATATGATCTTCGACTTCTAAAGTACTTCAAGCTACTTGGATTTTTTGATAACTTGATGAGGGTCTTTGTGGTATTTTGATGATGACTATAGGATCCAAAACTTTTGTTGTTGTATACTGCTTCTTCGATCTAGGGTTTGATTCTTCAATGTAGATCTTGAAATTTTGCTTTGATAACCTTCAACTTGCTTTGATGCCTTTCTGGAAACTCGACCCTTGAGTGTCTCTTTGATTAGATTCCCTTCCTTTGACTTCAACACTTTAGCTTTGATTCCATGTTGAGAAATCTAGGGCATTAGCATTAGGCGATTTCTCTTCCATTAGTGATTGCTTGTGAATGATTTTTACTTGTTTAGATTAGGATATTATTCATGTTATATTATTAGTGTTATTCTTGATCAAGCAGTAACCAATTCATGAACATAAATATAAAAGAGACACAACATGTAGGCTATAAGCCAGGGCCGAAATCTCTCACTCTTTGAGAGGAAAACTTGCATAAATTCTTCTTATAGAGATTCCAATTGACGAATACCAAGACGAAGGGCCTTGACCTATTAGCCACTCCAAAACCAAGCCAAAAGTCCTCTTCCACCTTCTTGTTTACTTTCTTTTGGTTCCTTTTCCTACACCGTATGAGATCACTGTAAAGATAGCCACACAGAGACATTCTTCACTTGAGGTCTAGTCATACACTTGTGACATTCTTCCTGAATGGCACCGATCTCTTCTTTGTTGTGAGAAAGAGTACCAAAGTCTTTGTTGCAATGTAACACCGAGACGGTGAGGAGACATCAGTGTAGTATCACCGAAACCTTCTCTACTCTAATCCACAATATTACCTCTACAATTAGTCTGAAAATGATAGAGACCCTTCTTGTGATTATACCAAACTTCAAATTTATTCTTGTTGTACTGAGACATAGTATCATCCTTGACTGGGAGACAGACCTGAATTTATATACTACAATTTGGTACCCTTTTCTGAGTTCCTTCACCGAAAACATTGACTGCAATTCTATCTGAACTTCTGTCTATACTTGTAGTCCGAAAATCTCATAGATCTTCCGAACTTCTGAATTGTGTAATGCAAGGATCCTTGCATGCCTATTTATAGTTGTTGGTGCATATTAATAAGCTGATATGATACTTCAAATAGGTGTGTCTATTTTAGTGAGTCGACATGAGCCATTATTTCATCTTACAGGTCGACATAGGAAGAGGATTGTATGCTTATCGTTGGAGGGTTATTTTCTAGGTTACATTTGATATCTTTTTATACATGTCATTGATTCTTTGAAAAATCCTAAGGCTCTCAGTGGGAGCCATCTAAAATAAACCTCTTGCTCATGAAACCCATGAATCAAGGCATAATAAAGAAATTGTATTCTCTTCCTTTCATTAGTTACAGAGATCAAATTACATGTCATTATGAAGACCAAACCTAGTTACATTTTACAACACCAGTGGGCTAAGTTATCTTCTTCCTTCCAAAGGCTTTCTCACATTCAACAAATTTCTCCACTAAAGAGTCAAATATGATGGACTTAAGTTGGTCACTAGCTAGTCAGGATTCAAGGTAGTGAGAATATGTAGGGTAGAGGGAATTAATGAAGTTATGAGAGGGAGTTCTATATTTACTCCAGTGGCATCTATGCCATGCATGATGGCTTTGACATCAAAAGCTAAAGTGATGGGATCATTATCCTTCAAATTTAGGTTGAATAACTTCACCAAGAATTGTACAAGTTTTAGTTTTTTTTTTTTGTAAATTAGGCTACTTCTATTACTATACAAAAAGTTACAAAAAATATTACATCGAGGCTGGCCTCAAAAATTCACCATACTGAGATGGATTTAGCAGAGCTTTAACACTGGAGTGTAAAACTACCCTTGAAATCTAACTTGTCCAACAGACCCTTGATAACTAGAGGACAGACAATTGTCACAGACCATAACTGGAAGACTAACAGATTGACAAAATCTGGAACCAACTGAAAGATAGACAAATTGACACAGACCATACTAACAGTCCCAGGCTTTATCCCGAGAGTGATACAGACTGTGATAGAGCAGCAAACATAGGCGCAAATGAAAACCGCTTCTAACCTTAACAGAGCTGAGCATTGCTTAAGCTTGTCAAAAATTATCCAACGATGAAGGCTGAGAACTGAAATTACTAGACAAACACAATTGAACCGCCAAAACAACCATCTTGGGTCATGTCCTGACCAAAACGACATGGAGGCAGGCTCAAACATCCACAGAGGTGGATGGCTGCTCCTCAACGATCCTGCATCCGTATTGATTTGACGCGCTTGAGTCTGTGTATGGAGCGTCGTCTTTATCCGGCTCGCTTGGACCCGCCACCGGACCCGAGGCTTCCGCAGGCTGAGTTCTTTGACAGTGAACAGGAGGAGGCCTATGCTCCTCAGAGACTTCTGGTGGTGCCGCATTGTCGCATTTCTCAATCCGAACAGACACAAAGTAGGTTGAATTGTCCAGGGAATAGGGGAAGCGAAATCGAGTTGAGGGATGAGAGTTGTGCGCACATATAGCTGCACGAGCTCGACCTCTGCCTCTACCTCGGCATCGCCTTGCACCACGAGAGTCAATTCCGTCTGAGGAGGATTTCGTGGTGTGAGAGGAGCACTGAGGATTAGCTCTTCCTCTGGAACCTCCCCGAGACCCGCCCCTTCGGCTAATAAGGTGGAGCCGCTCTCGCGGCATTTTGGAATGATATGTGTAATAAGACTGGAGCGGGGTCTGCACAGAGAGCTAGGTCTCCTTGATCCAAGAGGCACAGAGAGCCTAGAACCCGTGCACAAAGGTGTGAAGGCTAGCAGGAGCACAAAAGGCAAGAGATTCCAGGCAGCGAGGACACAAAGGGGTGCGGCAAGAATAGACACAGAGAGCCGACCATTAAAAATCACAGGAGCGCTAAGGGGCGCAATGGGGACAACGGGAGCTTGATACTTACAGACGGTATATCCAGGGTGCCCAAAGGAAGAGACTGAGGCCTTCTGAGTTGAGGGCCGAGGTCTAAACCTCTGAGACCGCTGCCAAGGCCCGAAAACCAGCAGCAAACCACACAAACAATGCCTCCAAAGCCAGACAACAAATAGAACGGACTTAAGGAAATGGATGACCAGCGCGGCTGGCGCTTAATATACTGCAGAGCGTCGTCCCAAGCCATGAGCATACCAACGCAGAACGACTGCAAACCAATTGCCGGAGAAACAGAACGCGGGCGAGCCATTATGCAATAGGGGCCTAGTTGCAGGGCAGAGTTAAGGCCCTCCTTCAATTTAACACGACGGGGGTGGCAGGCCCATAGATATGCTTGACAGATGGCGGATCTGAGTTGCCACTTGCCCAGTGGGAAGCCCGCCTCTATACCATCCTCTTTAATGTTCACCCGCAGCCGGGATACAAGTTTTAGTTATTATTGTGACTCACAAAAGTCCTTTAATTTATTTTGAGCACCATAAGAATATTTAATGGAAACAATATGACATATTTCATGTTCACTTGTTGTCAAAATAATAAGGGCATATTCATTCTTATCTTTTTTCTTCCATATGGCCTGCTCCTTGTCTAATATAGGCTTGTTAGGTCCATTGTCCTCCTCCCCTTTATTAGTGATATCTTCTCCTTCATAGATTCCATCCCACAAGTCATTAAATATGAGAGTGTGTTTGATGTTTCTAGACCATTCTTAGTAGTTCTCCTTGCCATTTAGTAGCACACAAACAAGGGATATGAGACAATGTATCTTTAAAAGGGAAATCAATGTAAAATAGTCTTAAACTTAGTTCACCCAATCAACTAATAATAATATAACATAGTCATAGGGAGTGGTATTCTTCCTTGTGAGACAAACTAAATCTATAACTTGACTCTTCAAAAGTCAATTATTCTTCACTTCCATATGATCTAATCACATTTATAAATAAAAGTTTGGTTGCACTCATATAAAAGGTCACACCCCCTTCCATGAAGACTCATATCCATAAATGGAAAGGTAATCACGCCCATGTAAATGAAAGAACATATATACCAACGTTATTCTTCTCATGACAACATCAATAAATAGTTGAACAAGTTGATTCCTATTACATACTACGATTATTCCTCATGATCCAAAGCTCGATTTGAGTGCATATATTAAAATATTATATCATATTTGTTCTACAATGGTGGTGTTTCTCTGGTGATAAACAATTGAACCTCCTCCTCCCACTTCCAAACTCCCCAAAGTGGTGGCACTCACCATTTTGGTACACAAACTTCCCCTTGGAAATAAGAAATCAAGTAAAAATCACAGGTTATTTTTGCTAAGGACAAGAGAATTTCATAAACATGAACTTAATTGCAACTAAAGACTGAGTGCATTGGCTAAGGTTTGTTCAACAAAGAGATAGAGAGAGGAGGAATTTGGATGAGATACTATAGGTCTAGTAGTGGTGAATATTGAATGTGGAGAAAATTGTACCTGAAGCAGACTGAGTGGAAATGAAAACAGGGAAAAAAAAGGATTTTTGGCATACATAGAGGAGTTATGATGACTTTAGAGAGCATGTATATGAGGGTTATGACTGAGTGTAGGAGAATAAACACTTATAGATATTAGGCTTACCCTCTTAGTACAAAATAATAAAATAAAAAATATTGAAATAGGTCTAACAAGCTTAGGACTACTTAGAAGTAAAGCTTAGACTAGAAGAGAGGAAAATATGTTAGGAACAGAATGGTAGACAAGCATAAAGGTAGATCTAAGTGAAAATCATGGAGTTAGGACCTACTCTGATACTTCTATAAGACAAAGGAATAACGCCACAATTGATTAATTTTCCATTAACTCAAAACATTCATATATATATATATATATGAGGATGTGGCTATTCTCTTCACATTTGATGAGGGATTATTAGCCTTCCTCAAGCCTCTTCATTTCATATACCTCCAACTTATGTACAATAATTATACAGAAACAATAAACCCAAAAAGTTATGCATATAATAGTTCTATCACAATTATCTAAATGTTATAAATTGTTGTTTCTTCGTCCATTGTTATCTCAGGGTTGATATGCTTCTTGTATATCATGTACTTAAATGGGGATGGGCCATAAATAATAGCATACCACCTTTTCCTTCTTAGTGGCTTTAAGCTTAGGCTTCTTACACTTGAATGCATAACACATGTTCACCTTGGGCTTCAAATCTATGGCATTTTTGTTACAATGTTTCACTAACTCCCACAAAGTTAAGGTGTGAGAATAATTGGGACCCTAAACTCTTTGTAAAAGAAGAGCTATTGTAGAGAGTATATTCATTCTCTTCAACCATAGGTTAACATTCCATGTCAACTACCTTTGAATAATCAAAATTATGCAATTATTGCTTTCTCTGAGTTCTCTACTTTTGTTGGCCTACCACAAATGTAATGGATCCATTTACATGTAACAAAAAATGCAAAGAAAACTTTGAATTAACAAAAAATTATCACTTTCTAAAGTCCTCTAAATTTTTTTATGAACATATGGAATCAACTCAAGCAAATTCTTTAAATTTGTAGACATTTAAATTTACATATTCAAGCTATTCTCTTAAATATATCTAAGTTTACATACTTTCTTGCAATGATGGATAGAAGAAAAGGATAAAATAGGTTCCTTTGGAAAATGCAAGAGTTCACATAAGATTATAGAAACATAAATAAGAAGGTTATCGTTCCACACGCTAGTATCTACAACCCATTGGTGCAAATTCATATGGGTAACTACTTGAACAAATGTTTCCCTACTTTGTTACCTCTCAATATGATCCAGATTGGATCACTACATAAATTTTCAACCATCTAGATGCTTTCAAAGTGGAAAACTTGGAGGAATCAACTTACAAGAGTAGTTTTATTAGTTGGACCCAGTTTGGACAATTGGGGTCTATACCCTTTTGAGGCTACCTTAAGGCCTTAAATGACATTTTTTGGGGAGTAAAACTTTCTTGGTTAAGTGTGGATCCCTGTGATGTTGTTATGCACTCATATACATTTCCATTAATGTAAGGAATACACCAATTTGAGTTCAGATTCAAAATTTATGCCTCCTAGAATTTTTGACCTATCATGATTGACTGCCATAATTCGAGAAGGTTCCATGTCAACCTCCATTACTCATGGAAAAGGGGATAGCCATGTGAATGCTATAAAGAAGACTTTATAAAGGTCAAATTTGTAACTCCAGTTGAGATGTTAAGGAGTCAAATTCAGCCCCGAGTTAACTACTATGTTGTGTTATAACCATATCATTATGAGGGAAAGAGGTTCCATTCATTTATATTGTATATTGTTCCACAATAGAGTAAAATATTTTGGGAGTGGGAGTGAGAGAGCATAACAAAGGGGGTTTGATGTTTATAGTAGCCTATCATGTCATAGGTTTCAGGTAACTCCACGGAGAGTGTCTTCTCCTTTGTACTTCTATTATTTCCATTCTAGAGAAAGAGCATAGAACAACTTGACTTTCTAACCAAGTTTTCTCGTGTAAGGGTTTCCTAAAGCATGTCTTGTATTCATTGTGATTGATGTGTAATTGTATTTTATTGTTCTCTATTTTCTGCGTTTTATCTATTACATGTATAAGCAAAAAATAATAATTAATAAATATGGAATCGAAGAAAATTAACCTTCATAATATAAAATTCAGTGTATTTTTATCAAATATTTTGTGAAAAATTATCCAATAAAATATCTATAACATCATATAGATCACAATAACTACTTTTCTTCGTAACTTTATCAATATTTACCATATAGATATTTTATTCCTTTATAATATATAAATTTACTAATTAAACAATTATGTGCTATCATATAACCTCATTTTATTGATTGGAGACCTTGGAGCACGAAGAGAGGTTGTCGCCATTGCAGGCAACCAGGTGCGTCCTTGCCACCCCCTGCTTCCAACCACAGTCAGCCATGGGGACAACCCAATGGTCCTGCTGCCACGGGTAAGCTTGTCCATTCTTACCTTTTGTTGCTTTCGGTGAACCTGCGACGTGCTCTCTTTCTATACTACAAAAGCTGCATGCAAACTTCTCAAACAACAACTCTGGATATTTTCCCTTATATTCTGGACTCCCTACCTAGCTTCAGCTTTTTCGCATCATCCCCCGCGCCCTGGCGCAGGGACCCTCTATCTTACAAACGTTTTTTTCCTGCTTTGTTTCCTCCTGGTTCGGCTTCCCTCTGGTGGTGGATGGCTTCTCTTTGGCGCGATGATTTTCTTCTTAGGTTTCAGGTGAGGTCTCGTTTAACTCACTGATACCAGCTTAAAATGGGATCTGTTTCTAGATAGCTGCAAGCTGGTTTTTATAACAATGATAGTTTTTTTCCTCATCGTTTTTCCATCATAGTTTTTATGTAATAATAGCTTTTTGAAATCTACCAGTTTCATACTTTGAGAATTATATGCTCAGCTGGTATCTCTTTCTCATCTGACAATGGTATACCATGATTTCTCTTGGTCATCCTCTTCGGGTAATTTAATCTCCGGGTGGCTCGATTTCATTCTGGCGGTCTTTAGAATTCTGAATATTTTGATTATAAGCTTCATGGGTCTCCTCCTTGCATACTTTGTATGGAGATGCATGCTAGGATAGAGGATATCACGTATGATTTTTATCCTGGGTCTGGTCGAAGATAGGGGTGAAGATAGGGTTCTGGTCTCTTCATCTCTCTGTGTTCTGCGTATGTTAACAGACCTGGACACTGGAAAAAAGGTGGCTTTCTCTTCTCAACAAGTTAAATTCACTCATTTTCATCTATAGCCCCTGTTCTGACATTCGGGTTTAAATAGGGAACTGGTGGTGTATTTTTCACATATATTGCTGTTGTTTTGACTGTCAATCCCATCCCTCTGAATAGCTTTTATCCAGGCTCTGGGATTTCTTTCTCTATCATCTCTGGTTTTCTTGTCGGGAATCCTCTACCTTTTTCTGGCATCCTCTCCCGAAATCTTCTTTTGAATTTCTCCGGCGATCAAGATCTTTTATCTATATTGGGCATCTTCAGGCTTGACAGCGTCATCCTTGACTCCCTACTCGCACTAAGGTCAATATGACGGTTGCCTTTTTTTCTCTAAAATGACCGCTTACATAATGTGATCGGCTATTTTGGGCCTTGTTTCCAGTACTTTGTGTCCTTTTAAACCTTCTCATCCCGAGGTATATAGTAGTTTTTCTCCGAACGTTCTTTTCTCCTTATCTGAACGTATCTATGTCTCTGACGACATATCTCTTTTTAGCTTCTTTTTAGTACCTTCCCTCTCTCTTCTGTCAGTGCGGACCTTCCATCCAAGTATTTTGTGTTTGACAAAATTCTCTTAGGGATTTGCGCTTTCTTGATTCTCGATCTAGACCCTTCTAGAGCTTACAGAAGCCGTCTTTATCTATCATGTCGGATGGTTCTGACTCATCCTCCACACAGGCTCTCATTAATGCCACTATAGAAGCTGAAAAGGCACATGGGAAACAAAACAGTTGGCATGACACAGTGGACGATATGCTTTTAGCATGCAATGTCACACAGTCACCTCATGAGGACGGGGACTGGGCCCACTCTCAGCGGGGATGGTCGCGCCAACGTATTGGAGGTCTTCCTGAGCAAGATAAGATCTTCAACAAATCCAGCCACCCCATTAAAAGTGACCCACCGCTGAAGGCTATCACTGTCTCTAGTGTCGTCCTTGCGGAAAGAATTGATAGTCTGCAAAATCTAGCTTTAATCGGGAAATGGCATTTCCCTTATATGAAGGAGGAGGATATGAGGAAATGGTTGGCGGATAAGTGGCATCCCCTGATAGGTTATACCCCAATCATATCGCACCTTATGAAGGACTGGTTTTCTTTCCACTTCCTTAAAGCTTCGGACCTGGAGACCATTCTTAGCAAGCCTTGGGTAGCAGGAAGAAGTTTTCTATCTCTGTCCAGGTGGTATATGGGTTTCGATCCTATAAAAAACACTCCAACAAATTGCATGATCTGGGTAAAGCTTCCAAATTTACCTCTGGAGTTATGGTCGTCGGAGACCCTCTCAGAAATTGGAAATTCAATTGGGAAGTTCATTTATGTTGACCCATGGTGCAGGGGCGAGCGGGATAAGAGGATTACGTGGATCCTTATCGAGAAAGCTTTCAAAGGTGCCTACCCTGACCACATTGACATATCCTGGGATGGTATGAATATCAGGCAGAGGTTGGATTTTTGGGGCATCCCCTTTCGATGCTCCCGGTGTCACAGAACGGGGCACCTCATTAAAAATTGCAGCTTCCATTACAAGCGAAGGCCAAATAAGCTTTCTTTCTTCAAGGACAGGAATAACGGGTCAGAACTTTTTTCCAATGACATAAGTTTTCTGGACAGCCATCCCAAAAATCAGGACGTGTTTCCCTCCAGAGCAAAGGGTTCTCCCCATGATTCATCCATCCTCCCAAATGATATGGCCTTCGGCCCCCCATCCCTGAACCTTTTGAGGAAAATATTGTCCCCTCTCCCCCTGCCATGAACCAAAAGGCTTTCGCGGTTGGCTCTCATACCATTCAGATTTCCTCATCCCTATCTTCTCCGCTTTGCTCTCCGATTTATCCCCTGAAAGACCCCACAAAAGGGAAAGAACCTGCCCATGTGCCTACACCTTTTAATTCCCCTTTTGACTCGCCTATAAATAATCCCAATAGTGATATCGATCTTTTCATTCAAAGGAACCCTCTAGAGTTTGAACCCCTAACTATTCACAAACCATCCCGCCCTCCCTATCCTTCTATCAGTCCAAACTCCACGAAGAATATCACTGTCAGGAAGAAAAAAAAGGGAGACAATCATCACTTCAGGGGAAGATCAATTGTCACCGATTTCGGCATCACAAACCTATCCCTTGTTGAAGTGCCAATTTTGGATTTCGCTATTTCTCAGCCTCTTAGAGCGAGTATGGCTGGCGAGTCATCAAAATGACCTTTCTGATCTCTATGAACATCCAGGGTCTGGGCGCTCCCCTAAAATTCCTTGCGCTTAAAACTTATTTCTTTCTGGCCCATCCCAAAATTATTTTCATTCAAGAAACAATGCACCCCAGCAGGGTGACACTAGCGTTCTTCAGGAGGATGTTTCCTTCATGGTTTATGGTCGCCACTAAGGCGAATGGCTTATCTGGAGGGTTAGCTGTCTTGTGGGATCCCGTATGGATAAAAGCAAAAGCCTACAAATGTTGTGCCGGGATAATGATCTCGGCCTCAGTCAGAGGTCAAGTATTCATGATAAATCTCCTAAATATTTATGCCCCATGTAGGAATAGATCTCCTTTCTGGGAGAGGTGTTTTGCTTCGGGTATTCTTGACATGAAATCTCTGCTGTTAGCGGGAGACCTAAACGCGACTCTCAATCCTGATGAGTATTGGGGCAACTGCAGGAGGAAAGACATTCTATTCGATTGGCTCCAAATGGAATTCATAAGCAGGAACTTAGTGGACGTCAAGCCGGATCAATGATGCCTACATGGGAAAATGGAAGAACTGGTCAAGCCTATATCGCAAAAGGATTGATTGCTTTTTTATAAATGCCAACATCATTGCTAAATGGGGCATGCCGTTCTCTTTCATTGCAAATGAGTTCTCCTCTGATCACATGCCCATTCTTCTCGAATGGAGAGAAATGCAATATAGGAAGGATTACTCTTTTAAATTCAACAGGATCTATTTGGATGACAAATCTTTTAATGATGCCATTTCAAGCAAATGGATGGAAATGAAAGAATCTGCTTCGGCCCTTTTTTCTACCTTCCGAGAAAAGATCCAAAGTCTAAAAAAGAATGCAAAGGAGTGGCAGTCCCGAAAAATAAAGCAGGAAAAACAGGAGCTTTTAAATATCCAAAAGGAATTGGATTCCTTCATCGCATCTTCCTCCTTTCACAGCTTGTCTTTCGAAAAGAAGAACCATATCAGGGTATTGGAAAAAAGGAAACATATTCTCCTTCTCAGGGAAGAAGCATCTTGGAGGCTAAAAAGTAGAGCGCTCTGGCTAAAGGAGGGGGATCGAAACACAAAGTTTTTTCACAACTTCGCAAATGCTAGGAGGCGGAAAAATTCTATATGGAAGATTGAAGATGGAAATGGAGGTTTCCTCTATTCCCAGAATGATATTGCTGGTGAAGCATCAAGTTTTTTTCAAAAGCAATATAAAAGGAATCAAAGTAATGCAAATGACATGTTATGAGCTGCAGAACTAGTGCCAGAAATTTTTGATGAGCCCGCATACGAAAACTTTATTAAACCGGTCTCGGAAGAGGAGCTCCTTGCTGCCATAAAATCTTTTAAAAAGGACAAGGGTCCTGGTCCTGATGGCTGGCCCATCGAATCCTTTATGCATTTCTATGAAATGTTCAAACTGGACCTACTGAGAATGGTGGAGGCTTCT
Organism: Pinus taeda; assembly: GCA_000404065.3. Taxonomy (NCBI): domain Eukaryota; kingdom Viridiplantae; phylum Streptophyta; class Pinopsida; order Pinales; family Pinaceae; genus Pinus; species Pinus taeda. The sequence goes on along the minus strand of APFE030632563.1, from coordinate 23,162 downwards.
CGTATGTCTGGTAATATTCACTCTGCATTATCATCCACTTTTATTGCTCTTATCCCAAAAAAGCAAAGAACTGATTCCTTTCAGGACTACAGGCCCATCGCTCTTTGCAATACTCTGTTCAAAATCATCTCCAAAATTATTGCAGAGAGGATGAAACCTGTTTTAAATCTCTTCATCACTAGGGACCAGCATGCCTTTTTAAAAGACCGGAATATTTGGGATGCTGTCACTCTGACACAGGAATGTCTCTTCTCCATGTTGTCAAACAATATCAAGGCGGCTATTTTAAAGATTGATTTGAAAAAAGCCTACGATTGCGTGGACTGGGGTTTTCTCAGAATCTTGTTGGCAAAAATTGGATTAAGATCAAAAGGTATCGAGTGGATAATGGCGTGCGTAGAAAATGTAAACTACTCTGTCATCATCAATGGTATACCCTCACCATTTTTTACAGCTGAGAGGGATCTCATCAGGGCTGCCCTCTCTCTCCGCTGCTCTTTATTTTGGTTATGAATTCTCTAAGCCTACAGTTCAACAAAGCAGCGTCTGAGCAAAGATGTAGGCCGGTCAAAATCTGCAAGGACATCTTCTTATCCCACAATCTCTTTGTTGACGATATTCTCATCTTTGCCATGCTTTGTAAAGCCTCATGGTTATGTCTTCACAGCATCCTTCAGAAATTTTAGTTAGCCTCCGGTATCCTTATAAACAAGGAGAAATCAAAATTATATCATAATGAGACTAATATGGAGCTTGTCCTATGAATTGCTTCTTTGTTTGACATAGGAGCAGCGTCGATTGGAAATGGCATAAAATACCTGGGTTTCTCCTTCAAGGCAAAAGGGAACAAAAAAGGGGACTGGTCTTGGCTTGTTGACCGTTTCTACAATAGGATTTCGGGATGGGAATCGAGGCTTCTTTCACTGGTAGGCAGATTTATTTTGGTTCAGGCAGTATTATCACAGTTGGCGATTTACTGGGCTCATCTCTTTTATCTACCTGCTTCCATTATAAAAAAAAATGTGCACATTAGCTGCAAATTTTTTATGGGGAGGAAAAGCCTACCAATCAAAATTTCATCTAGTTAAGATGGATGACATATCTAGGCCGAGAAAGTCTGGAGGATGGGGTTTATTGGACATGAGGTCTTTTGGAAATGCCCTCCTTTGCAAATCTCTTCTCAGGGGAATTTTTGGCGAAGGTCCATGGAGCTTGTTTATCAACAGAAAATACTTAAAAGGCAGAAGTATTGAGTATTGGTATAGAAGGAACTCCTTGGGGATTAAAAGAGGGTCTGCCATATGGCATAATCTCAGAAAGAACCAGTCTTTATTTATGGCTAACTTGCGTTGGAGGGTCTTCACGGGATCAGGTATCCTCATTGGTTTTGATTCCATCATGAATGGCTTGTCCTCTCCTCTTCCCCATGCTCTGGTATCTTTTTTTCACTCAAGAGGCATTTTCACGTGGGATAAACTGATAAAATCATGGTCTTTTACATCTCCGGTCTGGAAGGATGATGTGGACCTTCATATGCCTCCTCCCATCCTTTCTATTTGGAGTTTTGTCCGGCATGTTTTACAGGGATTGGTTATTCGTCACTCCGGCACTAAGGATGTTCTTGCATGGAATCTGCGTCGCTCTCCATTACCTGTCCACATAAAGGATTTATATGTAGCTCTTTCCTCGGGGCCAACGACCTCTAATCAACTGATCTTTCCTCTCTCGTTATGGAAAGTCTCTTGCCCTCTAAAGATGATCCTTTTCACGTGGCTTCTCTTCCGAAACAGAAATCTCTCTTGGGAGGTGCTACAAAAGAAAGGGTGGCAGGGCCCGGGCCGCTGTGTTATGTGTCTGAATGCTATTGAGACAAATTATCATATGTTCTTTCAATGTCCCGCCTCACGTCAAATCTGGTATGAACTTTCTATATCTCTTGGTTTTCCTCACCTTGTTTTTTCCTCTGTACAGGACGGTTTTAAATAGTGGAGTGATCAGATAGCTCCTTGGCGCTCTTTGTTTACTCTGGTTTGTTGGTCCTTGTGGAAATGGAGGAATGAATCCGTCTTCCAAAACTCCAGGCGGTCATTGTCATCTCTTCTGCTTGGCATCAAGGCTAATCTTGATATTCTCGGCTGAACAGGTATCCTATCCCTATCTCATTATCTATTTTGCTGTCTTCTTACCATGTGTAAAATGGTCAGCGTTTTGTGAAGTTTCTTGGATTTTTATTCATGATGTAATGTATTGAAATCTTTGCCAAATATAGACCTGTATCTTAAGTTCTCAAGATCTGATTTTTGATAAGGGAACATTTGCACCCTTCATATCTTGGATCTTCTAGAAAATTGTGACTCTATGGATCTCTTTTATATAGATCTCTATGTAATTAGATAGTTTTTATATTATCTTAATATAAAGAAAATGTGATTTTTCTTTTGAAAAATATAACCTCATTTTATTGTGATGCAAATTCCAAAAACACGTCTGATGATATTTATATATTAATCTCCATTCCAAACCTACCTAATGCGATTATCGATCTTAGTATTTGCTTTTCCAGAAGTTTTTGATGTGGTTGGTCCTCGCTACTCTGATGGTCGTGTGATGTGGCTTGTAAAGAGGAGGGCGCGAGTTCGATTAACCGCAAGAAAAGGGGAAATGACAAGAAGAAAAGCGGTACTTCATAGTACCCTACTGCTTTTTAATATTAAAATTAATTACTAATTTACTAATTATATTCGTAAAATTTAATTACTAATTTACTAATCATATTCGTAAAATTAATCACAATTATCATTCGTATTTAAATGTTTATCTCATATTTAAATAAAGAAAATTAAAATTATTTACATATTGAAATTATAATTATTTTATACTTCATATTAATGAGTTAATTTACTAATTATTATTTATATTAATTTGTTATCCCATATTAAATAAAAGAAAAATTAGAAAAAATCAAAATTGATTTGTTTTTAACTTTTAATCACCATTTCACATGTCTCTTTTCTCTTTTTCTTGTTTATTTATTTTTTTATAATTAAATTTAATTACTAATACTTAAAAGTATTTAAAAATTTAATTCTAAATTATTATTCATTATTAAATTATTATTACATAATTATATTTATATTAACATAGTTATCCCATATTAAATAAAAATGAAAATAAAAAAAAGATCAATAAATTATTTAATATTGAAATAGATTATTTGGTTTCATTATTTACCTTTAATTACCCCCATTACATGACTCTTTTCTATTTTTTCTACTTATTATTATATGAAAAACAGATATTTCTTTTATCTTAAATTTTTATTTAACATCTTGTTTTTAATGCTCTTTATCTTTATTGCGTAGAGCTTTACAACTCACTATGGGGGAGGTATTGTAGCGTCATAAATGGATGTAAACAAAATATTATATTGAAATTTAACATCTTGTTTTTAATGCTCTTTTATCTTTATTGCGTAGAGCTTTACAACTCACTATGGGGGAGGTATTGTAGCGTCATAAATGGATGTAAACAAAGTATTAGCTCAATATAGGGGAGATGTTGTAGTGGTGGTAAATGAACGTAAAAATTTAAGCATTAGATTAATTATACTTTTAATAAATGCAAAAAAAATAAAATTGATTTGTTTATTTCAACATATCTATTTGTTTTAAGAAATAGGAAACCTATTTTCTTATAACCCTATAATTTTAATATTAGAATTAATTATTACTAATTATAAAATATTGGAAATTAATACTATTTTATTCCTATTAAATTGTTTATCTCCCATATTAAATAAAAGAAAATTAGAAAAAAATTAATAAATTATTATCTAATTTTTTAATAACTTGATGTTCAATTATTTGTTTCTATTACCTTTGATCACTATTTTACCTATCTCTACTCTATTTTTCCTACTTGGGAAAAAAATATTTCCTTTTATCTTAAATTCATATTTAACATCTTGCTTTTAATACTCTTTATCTTTATTGCGTGAAGCTTTACAATCGAGTAGAGATGTTGTAGTGTCATAAATTTACTAATTAAACAATTACTTACTATCAGATAACCTCATATTATTTTGGTGCAAATTCCAAAAAAACATCAATTTGCTAATTAAACAATTATTTACATCATATAAACTCATTTTCTTGTGATGCAAATTCCAAAAGCACATCTTTAGATGATGATATTTATATATTAATCTCCATTATATATTTTCCGTGTATGTTGGGACGGTCGCGGTGTATGTTGGAACGGTTGAGGCGGTAGCTTTTCACGCCCCCGACCAGTATCGAATCCTGCAAAGGCTGCTCTGCAGTATATGATGTACTATGTACCGTTGTAATTAGACATATACTCTTTCTTCAAAGGAGTTTGCCTTCCTCTGCAAAAAAAAATAAATAAATAAAATATTAATCTCCATTTCAAACATTACCTAATGTTGAAATGAGGAATTTTTAAACCACTTTTTTATGTACTCGAAATCTATAATATTTTGAATAATTAAATACTTATTTCTTGGATTGACTATCTTAAAATCCTTTAATATAGTTGTAATTTATTCCCAGTTGAATGGAGAATGGTCTTAGTATTCGCTTTGGTACAATTCTCCGAAATAATAGGTGTGGTTGGTCCTCGCTACTCTGATGGTCGTTTGTGGGGGCTTGTGAAAGGGAGGTCGTGAGTTCGATTAACCGCAAGAAAAGGTGATATGACAAGAAGAAAAGCGGTACGGTGAGTTCGATTAACCGCAAGAAAAGGTGATATGACAAGAAGAAAAGCGGTACTCCATAGTACCCTATTATTTTTAATATTGAAATTAATTATTACTAATTATAAATATTATGAAATTACTTATTACTAATTATAAATATTATGAAATTACTTATTACTAATTATAAAAAGGTGATATGACAAGAAGAAAAGCGGTACGGTGAGTTCGATTAACCGCAAGAAAAGGTGATATGACAAGAAGAAAAGCGGTACTCCATAGTACCCTATTATTTTTAATATTGAAATTAATTATTACTAATTATAAATATTATGAAATTACTTATTACTAATTATAAATATTATGAAATTACTTATTACTAATTATATATTAAAATGAAGATATTAATGTATTACTAATTTTAATTTTCAATTATTATGAAACTTACTTATTTACTAATTATAATTAAAAATGAACAGACTAAAGTATTAAAATAATATTATTATATTGGTATTAATGTTAATTACTATATTATTTTATTTAAATTGTTTTTCATATAATAAAAAGAAAATTAGAACAATCAATTATTTGTTTCTATTATCTTTAATTACCATTTCACATGTTTTTCTCTATTTTTTCTACTTATTATTACATGAAAAACAAATATTTATTTTATCTTATATTAAATTGTTGATCTCATATTAAATAAAAGAAAATTAGAAAAAATAAATTATTTGTTTCTATTAACTTTAATCACCATTTCACATGTCTCTTCTCTATTTTTTCTACTTATTATTACATGAAAAACAAATATTTTTTTTTATCTTAAATTCTTATTTAATTTCTTGTTGTTAATGCTCTTTATCTTTATTGGGCAAAGCTTTACAACTCAGTATGGGGGAGGTGTTGTAGTGTCATAAATGGATGTAAACATAAGTATTAGCTTAATATAGGGGAGATGTTGTAGTGATGGTAAGAGAACGTAAAGATTTAAGCCTAGTATGAGAGAGATGTTATAGTGTCTCTAAAATAAAGCATTAGATTAATGATAGTTTTAATAAATGCAAGAAAAAAAATGATTTGTTTATTTCGACATATCTATTTGTTTTAATAAATAGGAAACTTATTTTCTTATAACCCTATTATTTTAATTATTAAATTAATTTTATACTCATATTATAAAATATGAAATTACATTACTATTATTTCTTGATTAATTTTTTATATGTCCCATATTAAAGATACAAAAAATTAGAAAAAAAATTAATAAATTATTATCTAATTTTTAAGTAACTTGATATTCAATTATTTGTTTCTATTACTTCTAATCACCATTTTACATGTCTCTTTTCTATTTTTCCTACTTATTGTTACCTGGAAAAAAAAGTATTTCCTTCTATCTTAAATTCTTATTTAGCATCTTGCTTTTAATGCTCTTTATCTTTATTGCGGGGCAGATGTTGTAGTGTCATAAATGGATGTAAACATAAGTGTTAGCTTAATATAGGGGAGATGTTGTAGTGGTTGTAAATGAAATTAAAGATTTAAGCTTAATATAGGAGAGATGTTATAGTGTCCCTAAAATAAAGCATTAGATTAACTATACTTTTAATAATGCAAAAAAATTGATTTGTTTATTTCGACATCTCTATTTTGTTTTCATAAATAAAAAACACATTTTATTATAATTTTTTTTTTATTTTAAGCTAATCAATAACTTATCCTAAAAATAGATACATGAAATTGGTTTATTAAATTGTGAAAAAACATAAATATACATATAATTTGTCCATACACAAAAAACTTGCATACACGTTGTATGACATGCATGTTTAAGAATAAAAAAAAAAATAAAATAAAAAAAAAAAAAAAAAAAAAAAAAAAAAAAACCAACCTTGTTTACAAGTAAGGTGGAAGCTATCATCAAGTTCTTGTTCTAGAATAGGTTTAATTCCAAATGTCATTTTTATATTTGATAAATTATACAAATTTAAATAGATTGTAATTTTTTTTTCATTATGGGATGGAATCAAACCTTAATTTGAAGCCAACTCAATAAGATCCATACATGCAAAACAATCAAGCATTAAATAACATCATAAACTTAATTGGTTGGCTCACGAATTCTAAGGAGCCATCATATCTTTCCTCGCCACTTTGCTAGACACCATTATTGCTTCCATTAGTCATGTTCTTTCATATAGGACTAGGATGAGAGAATACTACTTAGAAGCATATATAAGGAAGAGGTGAAAGATATATATATGATATCAAGGAAGTAATTTTCCAATTGTTTATTGACCCTAGAACTAACCAAACCCCTTGATTCAAGAAATAAATACTTTTGCATGCATTGCTAGTTTGGATTAGATCATTGTATCATTTGTCATATATCATCAACTACTTTTGTTAGAGGATGGAAGAACGTGACTTCTTGAAATATTTGTACCAAGCTAGTTTTCTCTGATTTTTTTTGTTGGATTTGTCTCGGTCATTGCCTTGTCCATGTATTGTGCCATTACATCCCTTCTCGATTTTATGGCTTATAATTAATAGTTGGGGGATGTTAAGTTCAACCCGAAATACACATCCAAAATCAAAGGGATCAATCCAACATCACAAATAGTACCTTCTACCTTCTCTAAAACCTATCAATAGTCAATTTCTTGAACCTCATTCATAGGCAAACACCATTTTACCTCTAATGTGGGCCTGTGATTTTTATATTTATATTTTCTCTTTCAATTTGATATGTTTGGGTTGTATATTTTAAGGTCAATAATGAAAAACAATAGGCAAGCTTAGCTTAAATGTTTCTCGAAACTTGGTGAATGTGAGGTAATTTCTTAAAATTATTGTTAAGTTAGAGTGAAATTTTGATCTGATTTCATTGTTTGATATTTAAAGACACAATGATGAATGTAAGTGAAATTTTCTTGTAAATGTAAAGTTTTTTGTTCTTGGAAAAAAACCTAGAATGCTACTCCCTCAATATAAGCTAAATATTTTTAATAGTTTTATCATAGTATATAGAAAATCATTTTTGAGATGGTTAAAGAAAGTACAATATGCATCAATAAAATTCTAGTATTTCTGATTTATCTTTGAAAAGAGATTGAAATGGGTGTAGTGATTTTAGACATTAAAAAATGTTATTGGATTACTTTGAATCATTTGATGATTCTCAAAAACTCATTATGTTATTTCCACCATGCTTATATCAATTATGTATGTCAACATCAATTGCAATATTCTAACCATTCAACATCTCACTCTATATCAAAAATGTTTTCGATATTATCTCTCACCTATATAATATTTTATGAACTTGGGAGTAATATATCATATATGACTAGACAATTTTGAGGGAGATAGGCGATGGTGTGGGAGGTCTTCTATAAGAGGTTAGGGTTTGTTGTTAGAAGGCCTAGTTCGGGGTAGGGGGTCGATTACAATCTATTGAACGCCATTGGAGTGTATTCTCTTCCTTTGATGGTTGTCTTAATAGTCTTAGAGTTTTTGGAAGAGATTTTGGTAGCCTTGTGTGATGGCGGGTGTTGTCACTCCTAGAGACAACCTCTGGGTTGATGGGAGACTAGTGCCTAGGACATATTAATTAGTGTTGTCAAATTTATCTTAAAGACTTACAACACCATAGTTTGTCACAATTAATTCAAATAAGATTCATTTAGAACCATTCATAAAGATACAATGTATGAACCAACATACACACGAGAATACACAAGAAATAATGCTTGATCAGTGGTGGCCAAATCAAATTGAGAGCTTGTAGCAAATCAATTGTTAAAACAAATGTAATGGTAGAAGAGAGTAGAGGAGAAAATCCATCATACAGAGCTTAAACTTTAAGAATTCTATATCTCTAGATTTAGAGAGAAGTGGGGGTAAGGAGATGCTTATGGAATGCTAAGACACATGGAGCACTTTTTAAAGACTTCGTTTGCACATCAATACAAGCAATTCCATCAATAGCTTGATCTAAATGAATCTACATCTAATGAGAAATATATCGAGCAGCTACGTGACATGAAAACTGAGAGGAATATTTAACATATACGAAAATACAGAGGAAGATGAACATACTACGATCCAATAAGTTGGAACCTCCAAAAATCTTTTTTTAATCTTCTGAGAAATGTGCATACATCAAGATTCATAACACTGCCTTCACAAAAACAAGAAAGGCCCTTTCCAATAGTTTTTACCACAAAATTTTGAACCTTCTTTAAGTGTTTCTTCCGTCCTTTTATAAGGAGAGGGAGATATTGAAAACAGTTACAAAAATATCTTAGCCGAGTTCCAACTGTCTGATCAACTAGCTGTCTCGGCGTGCGAAGGCTTTATCACCCAAATCATTGCAACATATTTGATTCTTTTCTTTAAAATACAAAAATAACATAATAACAAAACATGGGAAAATTGAATGATTATTATAGAAAAATATCTCCATGACACTTCTTGTGATGGCCTATGATCAAGCCACATCTACCATGATGTTCTCCTTCTGCTACTCGACCGATTCACCTATCTCTTTCTACCTTAACTGCTTGAATTCCACATTTTCTGGAGCCGGGAGCGATCACCTATCATGGCCTTAGTGGTGATCTATAACATAGCTCTCAATTCATCCTTATTTTAACTCTATGTATTACACTATTAGAGCATTTAATCACCGAGACTTTTATTCTTAAAAACATTACAAAAACAGAGTTCCGATGTTCATTGGCCCCTTTTGTTTAGCCCCTTGAAAAGTGTATCCCATAAGGCCGAGTGTTGTGACCTGTTTCTTAGCCTTAAGGCACTAGGCAATTTAGACTCCTTTTAGGGGCCATCCTTCCTTAGTGCCTGAGGTTCTTTAACTTCCTCTTGACCAAGTGCTAGCCAAATATCGGAGACCCTCTTCATCAAAACTTTTTCAAGTGCCAACTATTGTAAAGTGCCGACATCCTCAACCTTCGATACGTGATCTTTGATATGATGTCATCACTTCCACATGGCACCTCATGAGTGGTGATTCATGTCACCCAAATTCTCCCCCGTAGGCCCCCTCAAAATGCCAAAATTGTCTGCCACGTGTCCTTTCATACCACCACGTCATGCTGACGTCAGATGCCACTATAGCCAATCAGAACCAATCATATGTCACCACGCATCCTGCTAGAGGAGGGAGAAAAGGGCTCATCCACCTTTTTTTTGTGATGGAATCCTTTGTTAATCTTTATTGGATTCCCCTGGCGGTTTTTACACTATCGACACATTACCCATGTCACAAATTTTAAAAGGTTGTCATCTTCAAATGTTTTGATTCTCAGATTATCGATGTTTCGATGTTGCGATATTGAGATGCACCGATCTCTTCCCAGCTCCGATACTAACTACTTTGTTGCATTGGACCCTCGACACGTAGGACCTCTGATATGTGATTGCCGATATGCCTGATGCGTGATTGCCAATATTTTGGTGCTCTAATGCTATGACCGCCGATATTCTGGTGCTCTAATGATGCGATTGCCAATCTCCAATGTTGTTGGACCTCCGATATTCGATCTTCGATATATGGGACGTTCGATATTCCTTCCTAAGGATTCAATCCTTGAACTTCAGTAGACCATATATTTCAATCCAGTAGTCCATTTTTGGACTTCCACATATCGTTGGAAAGCCACAAATGTTCAATAGCGAGGTCATGGATTGAGAAAACTTAGAATGTTGCATAGGGGATACAAAGGGGCTGATATTGCATCTATTTTCTCCAGTCCACTCTAAAATCCACAAGAATTTTGATATGATGAGGAAGAAAAAATGAGGAGGAAGAAGAAGGGCTAATGCAAGCTTGGCATTATGTCTGTGCAGAAGGTGTGTGCCTTAACTAGTAATTTTCGGCCAATGTAAATAACAAAATTGTTAGGGATTTAAGATCCTTAGCTTTAATGTTTAAAAAAATATGTACTAGAATTTGTCCACTGTGAAAATAATATTTAAAACATATGAATTTATCAGAGTAAGAGACTGACCTGTTCAGAGTGCAGGTAAGAGGCAGAGGATACAAAGGTAGAGGTCGTTAGAGTAGTAGGAGTGACCACTGGAACAATAGAAGCAAACTGGATAGCTGTAAAGGTCAGCAATACATTTAGAAATGACGTCAATCCATAAACATTATATGCTGCTCACAACAATCGCATCTGCCAATCCATCAACATTATCTGTTGCTCAAAAGAATCACATCTAATAAAAGCATATACATTAAATAGGTGAAAGTCGTGATTATAATGAAATCCTCCAGCATTTTATGTATCATGAAACATTCAATCCACTACTTCAAAATATGTCTACAAAGAAAATAAAAAAGGAACAAATATAGCCAAAAGCAGAATTGATAGTTGGTGCATGTATTAAGATACTAGGCACCTTCCTCTGTGCGCTATGTGTATCTCCTTACAAGCCAAATTGGGTGTACAAGTGAGCATTGTTTGAGGTAAACAAATTCCAATAGAATTAGTATAGAAATAGGAAAATTTTCTTATTTTTTCTGTCAAGATAATTTACCCAAAATAACCAAAATTGAAAGTTGAAGCCAAAGTTGTCAAAACCCTTTAATTAGAGTAGAAGAAGCTGTCAAGATATTACCCAAACTCCAAGTTGAAGCCAAAACTATCAAAACCCTTTAATTAGAGCATAAGAACTGCAGAAGAAGTTGTCGTTGCTAAACTATCATTCCTATAGGCTCTTAAACTATCATTCTTGTAGGCTCTTAAGTGGTGGCCACCAGAAAACATTGAAGCAATTGTGACTCTTCCGGCCAAAAGAGTGAATAAATAGAAAAATTGTTTGCAACCATTGAAGAAATTGCCACTGTTCCAGGCAAAAGAGTGAATAAACATAAATATTGATTAGCCTGCCAGATCGGGTTCTCATGCAAACAACAATTGTCAATTGTCAAGCTTGCCAGATTGGGTTCTCATGCAAACAACAATTGTCAATCCTGCTAGATTGGGTTCTCATGCAAACCGCAATTTTGACACGATAGACATGGTCGGTCTCTAGACACGTCAAAAATAAAAATATGTGCTTAAAATAAAAAAAATATAATATCTCAATCTTATTGAAATTCTAGAGATACATGTTACTTGCTTCTAGAGATAGAGATACATGTTAATCTAGACATTTAATATCTATAAATTAGTGTTAACATTAAACCAATGTTAATCCATATGAACATTTATATGATGTCTTCACTTATTAGTCTAAGTTTTAAAACGAAGAATGGTCCATTTAAATTTATTTGGCCTCGATATGAGGACAAATAAGATGATGATTCCCTTGATTGGTTAAAAGGAAAGATTTGATTCCGCTGATTGGTTGGAAGAAAAAATCATTTCATTAATACAAACAAAATTTGGTTAAAAGGAAAAAAATAATTGGTTTCAGTCTTAGACTAATACGTATTCGAAAAACCGATTACTATAGTCCCTGCCAGGCCCTTTGGACAAGGACTAATAATAACTTTGCGCAAGGGTTTAAATCCCATGCCACTAATAATTATGTTTTCTCTTATCCTCATGGTCATAGAAGTTGGTTTGTTAGTTGGGAGTAACTGACTACTAGTGATTAAAAGAAACCAAAACACCTTGGTTGGGTCTGATCTCCAACGCACACCCTTCATCATATTGTATAGCAGAAATTATGCACAGTACCATGTGAACCTACATAACTACATACATGCCATTATGAACTTCTATATAATGTTATACAAACATCATGTTATAGGAACCAATACCATGTTTTCAAGCATGCATAAATAGACATGACACCTCATATGCATATATAATTTCAGCAACTTCAGTTTATTTATTCATGGTCATCCGTGGGCACACAAAACATGATCAACTCATTATCCATATTGGTTCAGTGTAATTAGATTTAGCAAGGACTTCACATGGCTTTCTTTCCTTAAATGCAGATGGGAAATTGAGTTTGGGACAATACTCACTTCCCAACCATAGACTTGTTACAATCCAGTCTCTTGTGCATTTGTCACCCCCAAGCTTGATTCTAGGGATTGAGAAGACCACTCAAAAGAGTGAAGCCAAAAATCCAATTGCGGTAGGGATTCGAGAGTCCCAATATACCTCCACCCTTTAACATTAAGAGGGCTCAAGCACAACTTGGTCTGGGGACTCCAAAGATATGCAACCTCCACCCACTAGCCAATTCAATACCACAATAACTCCACCCCATGAAGGGAATCTAGCGTTACAACATGGTCCAGGGATTCCAAGGGTATGCAACCTTCACCCGCTAGCCAATTTATTGCCACAGCAACTGCATCCAATGAGGGAATCCAAGGTCTATTGCCAAGTTGATTGAATGAATAAGGGAAGATGGGATCTCTCTACTTTCTAGGAATCCAAGGTGCTAACTCCACCTAGTTTTCTAGGGAGTCCAAATAGCACTATCTCCACCTTGCAGCCTATGTCACAAGGTTTGTCGAGTTTTAACCTTGAGGTTTGAATTTTGGCAAACCTTAAAAAAAATTAGGTTCAGCAAACCTCATAGCCATTGACCAAGTCCATAGATCAAAACTTATAACTTCATGTAACAACTCAAGCCTTTAATTTATCCTTGTAATTACCACGTCCATGTTAGCATTTGTTTTGTTTACTGATGTTGATTTCTTACTATTTTATCCTGTAATTCATTGTACAAGCCAAACCTAGTAATTGTTAAACCCAAACTCGAACCCGAACCATGTGACATTGCCTACAACCCCAGGAATCCAAAGGTTTGCATCCTCACCTAGAAGAGAGTTTACCCATTCTTCTTTGCTCAATCATCATTTTCCTTGTATCATATGAGTTCGACTACGTTGAAAGGCCTCCTTTGCTTTATTCTGTAGATGGAAACTCCAACCAATGCCCGTGAACTATTTTCACAGACCTCGTCTGACCACAAGTCGATTCAACCATAAAATATGATAGGCTTATTGTGTGCTTCCATGTGGACAACATACAACTATTCTACTTATCTCATCCATAGACCATAGTTGTGTTATTTTCTCTGTGTATCTCCTCGATATCACAAATCCAAATTTTGTGTCTCTTCCTATTTCTTTCTCTATGTAGCTTGATCCCCCCCTCTGATTTCCCTTATAAAATCCTACTCGCTTGTAGTTAGAGTCTAGTCTAGCCCAAGCCTTTTGGACCAACCAGAAATACCCCCCTGTCATCTATCTCTAGAATTTTTTTTGTGTGTTGAATGGCCCTATCATCACTGGTTAGTTTTGTGTCTGCCAGTCAATCTTGTAGCCTAATCAACCTAATACCACTTAGCCCTTTTTTTCTTACCTACCATTTGTCAAAAAATAAAATGTGTCTATACAAAGAAAAATATGTAGGTTTTAAACCTGTACAGAAATTACCTGCATACAAATTCTAAAACACAGAAAATAAACAATGCGAGAGCATAACACATAAAACACATATACACAGAGATTTTCCCCTAGCTCCCAAAATCGGGACTACCACCTCGATTTTTCATTATGTTCCTTTCAATGTTACAATACATATTTATACATGCCGAAGCATCCAATACCATGGACCAAAAACCATCACATCCAAAACCATGGATCAAAAAGCATCACATCCAAAACCATGGATCGAAAACCATAGGTAGGTTCACCCAACCAAATATAGGGTCCAATTCTTTTTTCATGGGGTGTTGCCCCAGACCCCGTAGAGGGGGGTACCTCCCCCCCCAGTTGCGCAATTGGTGCAACGAAGGAGGGCCTTTGCCCCCCTTCTAACCCCCTAGTACACTACATTGGTTAGTCGTGCAAAGAATATAACACAACTCAACATTCTCCCACTTGTTGTTTTCTTTCCACAAGGGGCCACAAGAGAGCTTAGTCATTTTTCCAGCCCTGAAACACCCATTGTTTCTCTACACCAAGAGAACTTCTCAGAGCTCACAAATAAAGATGATCTCTTCTTAAAGGATATAAATAAGGATTTACACTTATTAAATTATAAGGACAATATCAATAACCTATATCATAATTTTACTATTTCCCTCTCCACTTCCATTAACATGTTTTCTATCAAGGTGTCATATAAAAATAACAATAGAATCACCAATCCCTGTTATTGTAAAATTACTAGAAAAGAAATTAAGGATGTTCCTAAACAATTAAGATTTAAGCTTGATAAGTTAAACATGTATAAATCCCTTGTTAAAAGAAGAAAATATACCAGATAAATAAAGGTAGGAATAATTGTTATACATTTCTATATCCAATCCTATGAAGTTTTGGAGGAAAATCCTAATTCATAAAACTAAAAAAAACAATATGATTTCCTTGAAGAATTGGAATTCCTACATTAAAAATATTTATGAATCCCCTAACACCATGAACATCATATTGAATGACCCTATAGGAGATGAAATGTTTTTATTGGAACACATTGAGCCTTGGGTTAAGTAGCTCACCACTAGGAAATATAAAGACATTGAAGGTTAGCAAGTTGAAATTTTGAAGATAGAGGGTCTATCCTCATCCCTCACATATAACTATTCAATTTGGTAATGAAACATGGCTTCTTTAAGCCTTGGATGTAGAGTCTCACTTTATCTATCTTTAAAGGTGGGGTTAAAAGTATTCCATTTAATTATCATACCATTATGATTAGCCCTATTTTATCCAAACTATACAAAGTTATTTCAGAAAATAAGATATTTAGCCTATGGTTAGAAAACCATGATAAAAGAGCTAAAGGCCAAGTTGGTTTTGAAGTTGTCATTCAACTTTGGATCACCTTGTTGAGATCATTATGGAGGAGTGCCATAATAACAAAAATGATCTATTATGTTGTTTCATTACCTTTAGAAAATATTTTGACACTATTCCTTGGACAAACCTATGGAAAAGGTTGGAAAAGATACTGGTTCCTCATGATTTGAGGGTTGTTGTGACATGGTTGTATGATAATTTTATTGTCAAGATTAGGACCATTGAGGGTTGACTAGAAGAAATGAACTATAATATTAGAGTTAGGTAAGGGTGTCCCTTGTCACATACCCTTTTTGGCATATACATTGATAAGTTGGAAGAGTATTTGGAAGAGGCGGGTTGTATTCCCCCCATGCTCATCGATGTAGTCATAACTCTTTTCCTTTATGTTAGTTATATTGTTCTTTTAGCTAGGAGTTCACATGATCTTGACAAGTAACTAAGAATCCTTCAAGATTGATGTGCCAAGATGTGTATGATTGTTGATATTGACAAAACAAAAAACATGATAATCAAATCCAAAATGGTCATATATGATATTTTCATAAATGAAAACAAAAATCCAGAGGAAGATCCCTCATACAAATATCTAAGAAAAGATATTCATCACAAGCTCAATTGGAACTAGAGCATCGAGAAAAGCGTAAATGTGGAATGGAAAGCTTATTATGGCCTTGAAAATAGTTGTAAGTCAACAGATCTTTGAATATGGGGTAATAAGAAACTCCTCTTTGAGACTCTTGTCATGTCTATTATATTGTATGGATTTTATGTGTGGGATTTTAGTATCTCTAGAGAGTCATGGAGGGAGATAGAACATATCTAAAATCAATTGATAACATACAATCTCAAGATTAAAGGAAATACACCCTATCTTATTCTCCTCATCGAAACAACTCTTTCCTCCATTGAAAGCATGACTATGAACAGGTATCTTATGTATAAGAAAAGTTTAAACAACATGGAAGACAAGAAGTTTCTTTAAATTGCTTTCAACTCTAGCCAAAATCATCACTTTTGGTTCAGGTAGGGATCGCATAAGGATGCGTAGTCTCGGCTAGACCACTGTGGGATAAAAAATGAGATTGATTATGCAAAACAGAGATACTATTAAAAATATTGTTACATCAAAGTTTAAGGAGATATTATGGGGTGATAAGGGGTTAGAGGGAAAAAGGAAGCTAATCTATTATAAGCAGGTGATCAACCCAAATCTTGAAAAAAAATATATATATATCTCTATGCCTTGCCTAATGTAATGAAGAAAATAGACATTGCTAGAATAGAGAACAAATTCTCATGAGTTCCATAGTGAAATTGGAAGTTGTTCAATCCCCAAAACACCATGAGTTGAACGAGCTTGTCACTTATGTGTCACTAGGAGGGTTGATGACCAAACACAGTTTCTCTTAGGTGTTATAGTTTATAATCACATCTATCTAATTTTCAAAATATTTATCACATTACCAACCTTCTAGATCTTTTAACTCAACAAAACTATGGTAATCTTGGAATGCTTCTTTAGATATAAATAAAACTCTAAAAAACTCCAAATAATCTCTTACATTCTAGGCCTAATAGACCATTTAAAACTATATCCCAAGAATGTCTCATCCTTCCAAATCACAACTTACTACTAATATTACCGTAGAAATTGTGAATACTAATTCCACCTCATTTATAATTAAAAGGAAAAAAAAAATTAATAATTATCTATACTTACTTTTTATTAATTAAAATGATATGACAATTTAATAATAATTTATATTAACTTATTTTTATTTATTCAAATGAATATAATAATTTAACATCTTTATTAGATACCGGTTGCATACAAGTTAATTTGCACTTTTCAGTGATTAACACAAAACATGCGATTAACTGCACCTCCAGTCTCCAGTCGAAAAAGAAAAGCGGTACTTTACAGTACCCTACCACCATTTTTTATAAATATTCGAAGGCACGAATTTAGAAATATTTAAAGACATTCAATATTAACATTTAAGGTAATTAAGTATCATAATAATCGTTATTTAACTAATATTAAATGTTTTAAGGTAATTACTTATCATAATAATCGTTATTTACATAAAAACATAACTAATATAAAATGTTTATAAAACAAAATCGGAACTAAGTTTATTATCATGAATTTTTTTATTTTTTTTTATTCATTCCTTTTTTTTCTATGTTTTTATTATTTTATTTCAAAATTGGATTTTCATTTTTAATTTTTATTTTAAAATTTCATTTATTTTTATTTATCAAGTTGCGTAAGTTTTAAGATGATTGCATATTCAATTTTTATTTTTATTTATTAAGTTGTGTGAGTTTTAAGATGATTACATATTCAATTTTTGGTTTGAGAAATTCTGACCAGAGGAATTTAAGTGGTCAAAATCACTTAGGATCACATTTTGCCTAGGCCACACCAACTTTTAATATGACTAGATTTTTACCCATAGAATTTCAATCTTCACATCACAAAGTGCCTGTACACCCATCACCATCCATTTTTATGCCCATAAACATTTTAAAATTTTAAAATTATAAATATTATCCATATCTAAATTTTAATAAAATATATATATTACTTATCCATGTTTTCATTTTAAAATTGAAATATTATATAAACATTTATATAAATTATTGTGAAATATCATAAATTTTTAAGTGAAATGTTTCATTTTTAATTTGAAATATTTATAATTATTTTTAAGTAAAATATTTAATATTATAAACAATGTTAAAGATAAATTTGGCTAATAAGTAACATTACAAGCTTTGTAATTTTGATTATGTAATTTTGGCTAAAAAGTGGTTTGACTATTCATAATCCACCCTGTTTATTTGAAAAAAAAATATGTAAAATATTTAGACCTTAAGAATTTGCGAGGGGAAAGAATGAAAATCCATTTTGTTGAGTAAAATTTGAAATAATATTTTCATTTTCTTTGTTTTTCTGGTAAGTTAACTATTCTCATATAGTTTACTCTAATTTTATTTAGAATGGAAACTCATTTTTACTGTATTTTAGTTTCTATTCACCAAGATTTGTTGAAATTACAATTTTTTTGGTAGTTATTTAGCCAAAACTTCATCGAATTAGGAGATTGTGAGGGATTGTTTTTTTTCCTTATTTAAGGACCATAGCAAGGGGTTGAGCCAAAATTCCACCTATTCAAATCCTGGTTCACTCAACATCAATCAATCTAATGTGAACAAATACAATCACATGTTGCATTTATTAGTGTTGTAATTAAAGACTTTGTCCTCTCTTTCTAGAGAATTTCTTATTTGTTTCTCTTTATTCTACAAAAGTTGTAGTGTTGATACTTATTCTCAATAAATGATGGGTTTCCTAGTGAGAATTGCAACATCTAATACATCTTTCATTTGATGGCTTTTGCATTTCCTTAAATCTCAAAATGAAGTTATATTTTTTTGTCATAGACTGAATAAATTATGAGCTTTTTGGTTAAATGAAAATTTAATTTCTAAAAGTTGTAACTTCATTTATATAGTATTTCTTATTGTTCAATTTTTTATATGTTCAAAGTAAATTTCTAAGCATGCTTTGCAGTTGATCTAGGTGGATATTGGTGTCCACCCACCATTTCCACTGGCTCACAACATAATTTTCATATTTTGGCAGTTTTCTATTTTTGGCAGTTTCATGTGCTGGACTTCTAGAGTCGTTTTAAGGCCCTAAACAACATCTGTAGTTGAAAGTTGGTATCCTCGGATAAACCTTTCTAACGGGTTGCCATGCATGCCAAATTGAGATCATATGCCAAGGTTACGACCCCACGAAGTTAAGTCGATGTTCCAACTTATCCCATTGGGCTCATCAACCTTTTTGGATGTTTAATTTTTCTCATTGTTTCTTCATGATAAAAATGTCTTTGAGCCTCATTATAACATAGTGCAGAAGGTGTGTATCCATCACATCTCTTCTCAGAGATAAGATACAACCATACAAGCTACTTTGCTTTCATTATGCATGTAAATAGTTTCAACATTTTAATTTATTAATTGAAGTTCAATTTCATTGTATCTCTATATTTTGATTTTAAATCTGTATTTCATTTTGTTCCCCTTTTAAATTTGGATTAGGAGTTTACTAAATAGGAACCATATATTTGAGTTTACAGATGGGCCATGAAATTTGGCTTTAAACTATACACTACAAGAAAATTAATTTGTTTGAATTGTATTCTATTTCAAGTTGTATCAATAATTTCACAATAGTAGTTTCATTTCCGCATATGATGTTGTAAATTCTTTGTCTCAAGAAAGATTTACCATTTTTTATATCAAACATTTTATTCTTAATACTAAAAGACTTACATACGTAAAGATGCATCATTTTGAGTCTCTATTATGTTGGGTGTGTGTTATATTATTTCCAAGTCTTGAAAAAAGAATATTTTATGTAGACCCAATAATAGTTGGGTAGACCCAAGGATGGGAGGTCGAACCAACGATGGTGGGCAGAGCTACCCATGGTTTTGCGCATGGTTTTCACATGTGGTTTTTTGGTAGGGTGGTTTTTTCCCATGGTATTTGTAGATCTAGTCAATGGAACTATGATTATGTTCTAATCCAAGGTTAGCGGCTTGGGGTTTATGAATGCTTCAACATGTATATATATGTATTCTAACATTGAAAGGAATATAATGAAAAATCAATATGGTATTCCCAAATTTAGGATCCAGGTCAAAATCTTTTTGTATATTTGTTTTATGTTCTCGCCATTGTATTATTTTTTGTTTTAAGAATTCGTTTGTAGGTAATTTATGTATAGGGTTAAAACCTTCATTTGTTACCAAAGCTATTTCGACTTCAACGGGATGTATATGGCACTAAGGGGTTTTTCTCGGGCTTGTGGTAGACCATGTTACAGTGGGAGATCTGTGGGATAGATTCTTGCAGTGAAAAAGATTGCGAACAATGGAAAGATAGAGATCATGAAATTTAATGGAAAAAATTTTGAGTTGTGGAAGCTCAAGATGAAGGATTTGTTGGTGGATACAAATCAATAGATCATTGTAGATCCAGGTACGAAACCGACAGGAATGACAACAGAAGACTGGGCAAAGTTAGATCGGAAGGCAGTGAGCACAAAACTATGTGTCTCTTAGATTGTTTAATTTATTAGGGGAAGCCACAACAAAGGCTTTGTGGGACGAGTTAGATAATTTGTATCAATCTAAGTCTTTGGTGAACAAATTCATCCTACAAGAAAATTTGTATTACTTGAGGATGAAGGATGGAGACTCACTGACAGAGAATCTGAACACCTTCAATACTGTGGTAAGTCAGTTGTTATCTGTTGATATTAAAATTCTAGACGGAGATAATTACATCAACATGTTATGTTTTCTACCAGGTTTAGGGGATAGTCTGGTTGTTGATATAGGTAGCAATACAACTATCTTGGTTGTTGATATAGGTAGCAATACAACTATCTTGAAGTTTGATGAAATAGTCTCATCCTTGTTGTTGGAGGAGATGAGACGGAAAAATATGGAGAGCTAGAATGGAGATGTCTTGTCTGTAAGATGATGGTCCTAGAACAGAAATAGAAATAGAAATAAGTCCTCAAGTGGGAGATCTAAATTTCTAGGAAAAGCTATAAAAGGTATGCTGGAAATGCGGAAAATAAGGGCACTACAAAAAAGATTATAAAGCTAAAACTTCTGAGAAAGGAAAGGGATTTGATGATGCTCCTTCCCTAGAGACGAAAACTACCTCAGATGAAGGTGGGGATGTATACTTGGCTTCTTCTTCAAGTAAACACATAGGTCATGAGGCATGGTTGATTGACTCATGTGCATCCTTTCACTTCACTCATCATAGGGAGTGGTTCTACGAGTATTAGAAATATGATGGTGGTGATATCTTCTTGGTGGATAACAAGAAGGTCAGAATCAGGGGACGTGGAAAATCCAAGTTAAAATTGCAATGTGGAAGGATTAGAGCACTTCCTGGGGTTCTGCATATTCCTGCATTGGCTAGAAATATGATTTTTGTAAGAAATATGGATGATGCATGTTGAGCCTCAACCTTGCACCTTCCTACACACCCTCTTAACCCTCATTCTCCACTCACTTCACTCATCCAGTGGTTAAATCATTGCATTATAGTCTAAAAAGGACTGTTTATATGGTTTTCTAACTATACTGATGTCTGTTGTTTGGTTTAGTTTTTTGTTCATGCAGCTGCGGAAACTTGTCAGTTTCCGCAGCCAGCACAGGTTTCCGCAGCCAACACAGGATTCTGCAGCTATTTTGTTAAAAGCTGTGCTCCAAGTGTCTTCTGAAGGAACGGGCTACATGGGCAAGCTCCAGATGGCATGTACATGGATTGTGTCCGTTCAAACCGGCCAAATCATCCATTAGAGGCTGCGGTCAACCAAAGTCAAATACGTGGCCAACCAAAGAGTTAAGTGGTGGCACGTCACTGTTTTGGGCACGTGAATGATACGTGGCCTAGTTCCCAGCTCACGGAGGCTCCAGCGCACCTAGAGATCGTTCTTGAACAGTGAATCTAACAGCCAACCACTTCGAAGATTTAAGAAGCATAATGACAGTTACACTACATCTCGGCTGAAGAGATCTACGTGTCTATGGCACGCAGTTAATAGCATAGTAGTTGATTAGTTAACTGTAGCATTTTTACATTATAAATAACGCGTTGTTGAACGTTGTAAAGGGACTTTTGATGCATAGAAATTCCGAATTGTTTATGTAATTTCCACACGCTGTTGGTTATCTTATCACCCCACTGTTATATATGTTGTTGATTTAAATACATGAGAAGACCTTTCTGAAGATAGCCGTGTGATTATTTGATTGGCTGAAGTGGCAGAGGGCCCCTGCACGGTAAAGCCCTGTAAAGTATTTGTTTAGTTTCATTATGCTTTTGTTTTATCATTAGTTGTACACAATATGTTTTATGTTTCTGCTGTTCATAACTTTACTCTTGTTTTCTTAGAGCTGTAAACTGATCAGTTCTTTTTGCAGGTTCTCTTAGGCAGCCCGGGCAATATTTCATTTTTATTAATAACTTTTGGCATATGAGATCATCTTTTCCTTCCTGCTAACCTTTATTTTTTTGCAGTTTACATTCGTCATTGTCTTTTTTCAAGTTGTTATTTGTTTATTTCTTTTTTTTTCTGCTAGTTAGATATCATACTGCTTAACAATTTATGATTTCTTTTTGTGGTCAAATGACTATATCAGCAGGAGATCAGAAGATTACTAACTGTAGTGTGATTTAGTTGTCATATTACTTACTCATATTTACTTTCCATAAAGTAGATTGAGTTGAATGGTAAAGAACTAGAAGAGTCTAAGTAGTGTGATTAATTTCTTTTCTGCAATTTACATTTAGTTATCATATTGCTTGTTATGTTCATGATTACTTCCCCAAGGTAGATTGAGCTGAGGGGTAAAGGATTTGAAGGATTCAAGTAGTGTGATTAGTTTCCTTATGCAATTTACTTTCTTGAACAGTTAAATATCATATTACTTAACTTGTTTATGATAACTTCCCATGAGGTAGATTGAGCCGAAGGGCAAAGGATATAAAAAGTTAAAGTAGTGTGAATTAGCTGCTTTACTTTAAGTTTGAGTT